>WHVE01000480.1:0-104137 GCA_015178995.1 Trichophaea hybrida
TCCAGAGTATGAGTAGATATGGTTGCACACGAGAATAAGTGATGAAGTCATATCATTGTAAGGTAAGATGATTGCTGGAGTGCAATTGCACTCCTGCAAAGTGTCTGTGCACCGGGTGGTTACCCGGCCTTAGTGTTAGCAAGGGTTCCAAATTACGGGTCAGGGTCGGTTCCAGTTCCGAACCGCCAAGGAACCGAACCGTCCAATCACAGGCAGTTAAAAACCGGAACCGAACCGTAACCCGCCAGGTTTTGGCGGGTTTCTTCTCTAAAACCATCGCTCCAATTAAGTATTTGAGTTCTAATTGGATCGCGACATGTTCTATACGTAGATTATGCAGTTTTTGACGCTCTTTCACCTCCCGCTCTCCGATATGCGATATTATTAGTATTCGTTGAGTCGCTGCGAAAAACAGTCGATTTTGGCCGCATTTTCAGCTTTATTTCACAGCGACTCAACGAATACTAATCGTATCGTAAATCGGAGAGCGGGAGGTGAAAGAGCGTCAAAAACTGCATAATCTACGTATATAACATGTCGCGATCCAATCAGAACTCAAATACTTAATTGGAGCAGAAAAGCTGTGATTATTGGGGCCGATGAAAAATGAGGCTCTGCTGCACGTAAAACCCACCAAAACCCGGCGGGTTACGGTTCTGTTCCGGGTTTTAACCGCCAGTGATTGGGCGGTTCAGTTCCTTGGCGGTTCCAGAACCGCCTCGTGGCCACGGGTCTGGTTTCGAACCAGACCGTGGCCGGGTAACCCGGACCCGTTGCTAACACTACCCGGCCTCAGCCCTCGACCATCACTCGGCCTCCGCCATTACACCAACAAGCTCAAAGACTCCCTACAACTTACCGACATGCCAGAAAACCTGGTGGAATATGTTATGTCATTCTGAAAAAGAGACTGGCAGATAAGTGTACGGGCAGCCGAATGGAAGTTCAAAAGATGCACAAGAGGCTATAAGAAATCCGATACAACAACCAACATCACATCCATCACAGAAAGGGCACCAGCATGCACTGTGGCAGGTGATCATGGCCCCACTCCGATGGATCTCTTGGCAGTCAAAGCGAAGAAAATCACTTCAGAAGAATACAAGCAGCAAAGGGAAGGAGGACTGTGCATATACTGTGGAGATTGAAGGCATTTCACAGCAAGTTGTGCAAGGAAGTTGAAGGCAGCATCAGGACAGGTTGAAGTGACACCATTTAGGGATTCAGAAAAAAGAAAGAAAGTAGAAAAGACAGTTAAGAAGGAAGTTGAGTTGAAAAAAGATTTGATGAGTGCAATGAGGATGGCGATTGCGCTTGGCACAAATCTCCTTTGTCCCCAATGGTTGAATGTGGTTTTGGAATTTTGCAGTTTTCGATTAGTAGTGCAGAAATTAAGAGGTTTTTAATGGAAAGCAGACATCTTGTTGTAAAATATTCGCTGAAAATCAGAGACAGGTTAATCGACACACTTGCCCTAATTGACTGCAGAGCCACGGAAATACCATTTAGTGTTGGCAATGAAGCAGTTGAATCCGAGTCGGATCGAATCAGGGCTGGGTTCGTGGAGGGTTCAATTCGAACGAACCCTAGACACCAATGGTTCGATTTGCTTGGCCACAAATTGAACCATGCTTCATGGCGGTTGGTCTGTGGTTCGTGAGCCATCCGATGTGCAGTTAGTGAAGCTTGCAAATGCGATACAATGCAGCAACGCAATCAGTCGCGTCATTCAACCTCATACCAGCTTTCGCGTGCTCATAAAAGTATACTACAAATGCGCGACGTCGTGACGCGATCGGTTGTATAATACAAGCTCATACAAGCTCATACATGCTTTCTCATGCTCATACCAGGGTCTATATCCTTTTATAGTCGCCATCAACTTGCAGTAGTCAATTGATTATTTACTGTCACGCACTTCATTCACAAATTTATTGATAACTATATACAAAAAAAATAAGGCTCTCGGCTGGCTCTAGGCTAGCTGGCGGTGATCGAGCGGGGCTGGCTGTTGGCTAGCTGGAGATGATCGAGCTGGGCTGGCTCTCGGCTGGCTCTAGGCTAGCTGGCGGTGATCGAGCGGGGCTGGCTGTTGGCTAGCTGGAGATGATCGAGCTGGGCTGGCTCTCGGCTGGCTCTCGGCTAGCTGGAGATGATCGAGCCGGGCTGGCTCTCGGCTAGCTGGTGATGATCGAGCTGGGCTGGCTCCCGGCTGGCTCTCGGCCTGCTGGAGGTGATCGAGCTGGGCTGGCTCTCGGCTGGCTCTCGGCTTGCTGGAGGTGATCGAGTTGGGCTGGCTCTAGGCTGGCTCTCGGCTAGCTGGAGGTGATCGAGCTGGGCTGGCTCACGGCTGGCTGCAGATGATCGAGATGGGCGGGCTCTAGGCTGGCTCTCGGCTTGCTGGAGGTGATCGAGCTGGGCTGGCTATCGGCTGGCTCTCCGCTAGCTGGAGGTGATCGAGCTTGGCTGGCTCACAGCTGGCTGCAGATGATCGAGATGGGCTGGCTCTCGGCTAGCTGGAGATGATCGAGCAGGGCTGGCACTGCACTTGGCTGGCTCCCGGTGATCGAGCTGCGCTGGCTCTCGGCTAGATGGAGGTGATCGAGCTGCGCTGGCTCTCGGATGGCTGGAAATGATTGAGCTGCAGATGATCGAGATGGGCTGGCTCTCGGCTGGCTCACGGCTTGCTGGAGGTGATAGAGGTGGGCTGGCTCTCGGCTAGCTGGAGATGATCGAGCTGGGCTGGCTCACGGCTGGCTGCAGATGATCGAGATGGGCTGGCTCCCAGCTGGCTCTCAGCTGGCTCTCAGCTGGCTCTCGGCTTCCTGGAGGTGATCGAGCTGCGCTGGCTCGCGGCTAGCTGCAGATGATCAAGCTGCGCTGGCTCTCCGTCTGCTGCAGATGATCGAGATGGGCTTGCTCTCGGCTGGCTCTCGGCTAGCAAGTTAAAACTCATATATTTTTGTAAAAGCTTCTATGAACGATGACAATATTTAGCATCAGGTTCGCGAACCGGTTCGCACGAACCCAAAAATATAACGTTAGTTCGAGGCAAATCTCGAACCAAATTGGTTCGAATGAACATCTGTTTGATTCATGCCAGAATTGACGAACCCAAACCCTGATTTGATTTGTTCGAAACAAACTGGTTCATTAATTCCTACAAACCAGAGCGGTTCATTTCCAACACTAATACTAATGGTGGGTAAAGATTTTGTTTACCATCATCAGTGTGCAGAGAAGGAATTACATGAATCAAGGGAGTTAGAAGTTATTGATGAACAATCCATCAAATCAGGAAACATTATGACTATGGCCCAGTTAAACATAAAATTACGATCACACCAGGAGCAATTACAACCACTCGTAACAAAGTTAGGGCATTACCCAATCGTACTAGGATTGTCATAATTACAACTCTACAATGTTATGGTCAAATTCCATATCCAAATGATTGGCTTCAAAATCAGTTATTGCCAATGGGACTGGCAACACCATTCGAGTGAATGGGTATGGAGCTATCATATCGAAACAACTGTGGATCCCAAGAAGTCCAAGCTACATATCAGTACAGTAGCTGCCTCATCTTTAATGAAACGAGTGAAATAGAAGAGATGCAAGGTTTACGCCATCACATTATATGAAATCAATTAGGCCTTGGAAACAAGGGATCAACAACAAAAACCTATCGAAGAGGTCATCTCCAAGGAATACCCCAAGTTTTTACCCCTGTTCAGCAAAGTAATTGCAGAAATGCTACCACTGCACCGACCCTACAATCATAAAATCAAGATGCAAGAGGGATTCACGCCACCATTGGGATCCATTTAAAGCCTATCATGAGAAGAGTTGCAATTTCAAAAGGAATGTATAAAAAAGAACTTGTCCAAGAAATTTATCCGATCATCTTTGTTGCCCTGTGGAGCCCCCATACTTTCTGCTCCGCAGCCAGCAGGAGATCCAAGGCTCTGTGTTGACTATTGGAGGTTAAATGAAGGACCGATGAATAACTGGTACCCCCTCCCACTGATTGAGGAAACCCTGTGAAGACTCTCCAAGGCCCATTGCTACACCAGGGTTGACCTCCCCGTTGCATATAATATAATCAGAATCGCAGAAGAGGACAAAGGGTGAACTGCTTTTCGAACCCGATATGGACTTTTTGAATCCTTAGTCATGCCCTTTGGACTCACCAATGCACCAGTATTGTTGAAAGGATTCATCAATGATACGTTACGCCCCTTTTTAGACATATTCTGCATGGCCTTTTTGGATGACATTTATATTTACAGCAATCATCCAAAGTGCATAAATTGCACGTCTGAGTGGTAATGACATCACTCAAGGAAGCCAGCCTGTATCTCAAAGAGGAGAAGTGCAAGATTCATAAGGAAGAAGTAAAATGTCTAGCATCAATTGGTGGAGTAAATGGAATCAGAATGGTACCGGAGAAAGTCCAAGCAGTTGAAAACTGGGAAGCACTGGAGAAACTTAAAGAAGTCCAAGCCTTCTTAGGCTTTCCTAATTTTTATTGACAATTTATATGGAATTACATCAGGGTAATACAACCACTAACAAAACTTACAAAAAAGTTGGCACCTTTTCAGCAGGGACCGGATCAAACATGGGTTTTCACCTGTACTCAAAATGGCGTTTACAATGGCACCAGTACTGGCTCATATCGATTATGAAAATGAGATAGTCCTCGAAACTCACCCATTAAGTAATGTATCTACAGGAGTCCTCTCTCAGTATGACCACCAAGAAGTGCTATACCAAGTGGCCTTCTGCTCTAAAAAATATTTGTCAGCCCAGAACAATTATGAGATCTATGATCAAGAATGTTACTGGGGTGCGCCTGCGTGTGTAGATGATGACCGGTATCGGCGTACTCAGTGTCGATATATCATAAACTTGACAACTAAGACAAAACCGAAGAAGTGGATCTCGATGGTGGCTCGTCGTAGTCGTTGGGTAGTGTGTAGGTGTACAGGTATAGGCAGGGGAACGACCGTCCTTCAGAAATCATATGAGTCTTGAAGGTAATCTTCCGAAGACTCGTTGAAAGGTACTTGCAAGGGGTACTCGCCGGTTTCGCAGAAGTGGAAGTATGCGTTCACGAGATTGTTGTATCATAGAAATTCGTACAGGAAATCAAGGCTGGCGTCAGTTTGACAGTATGAATGGAGGTAGGCAGCGTTGTAGATGATAATGTCTTCACGGGAATATTGGGACATACATAATAGATATTTTTAAGGTAAAAACTTAATAATATTTCAGGTGGTTTTCCGCTGTTGTTTGTTCTGACTGTGGATTGCTGATAGAGCTTGATCGTTGTGTTTAAACAGGAGTTTAAGGTGGTCTTTTTTATGTGAGCATTTTCCACCAGAGGTATATCAGTAAGGCGTGACGGTACTTCTCTATCACTATCATGTGTGTGTATAGTACTATCTCGATAACACTCAGTCCACCGAGGTGGGTGTTCACAGAACGACCGATCGTTGCAACAGAGCCGATCACAGTAGTTAATTATGGAGAGTTGTGTTTGACAATGTGTAAAGGCATAAGCCCTCACCAGGTATCCCGAAGGTTATCCTGCATATTACGACATTGCTGACACGCATATAGGACCATTACTTCATATTAGTTATTTTTCTTCTGCATGAGCGGAATAGTGATCAAAGATTTAATGAGCTACTGACCCATACTTTGCCACCTACCTAGTGTCATCGCATCTTACCCGTGTTCCCTGGAGGGTGGTGCGCTCTCTCAGTTATTGTGTTTGCAAATGCGACATAGCTGGGGATCAACAGTCTACGTCCGAACACTTATCTTTGAGGTAGAATCAACTACCGGCGCACAGTTAGCTTATCTCCGTTGATTACTTGTTGCAGGAGATAGCAAAGTCCCTGATACTAAGATAATATCGTTTGTCCAACTATCTCGGGGAACCAGCTATGGTTTCCAAGAATAGTTTTATCCCAGTATTCGTTTGATATGAGATAGCGTTGGTCTGATTCGTAATACACAGCTAACCCAAAGGTTCCTGCAAGGCTATTATGTTACTTCGGCAGTATGGATTTGTGTGTCCTATGCCTTGGTCAGTGCCAAAGATGTCACCCTTTGGTCGCTGTCAGATCCAACGTGTGTACTGACTCTTGGTGGTTTAGGCAGTCCACTTTGGTAAGACACGGTATTGAAGCTTGGAATATTATGGGAATTTCACCCGGCTATGTTGAGCCTTCCGCTTACTCATGAGTAGACATCCTCAGGGGTGTGATCTCATCCATTGACGTATGACATCGTAGGCGATCTTGGGAGACTAAGCCTCATGTACCGCGTACACATGATAGGAGAAAACCCCTAACCAAGAATTTGTTGCAATAGTCAAAAGCCTGCAACAATGGAAACCCGTATGCAATGGTTCAGCATATCCAAATAAAATTCCTACAGATCACAGGAACCTAGAATACTTCATGATATCGAGACTGTTAAATCAAAGGCAGACCACATAGTCCGAGTTACTGTCGTGGTGTAAATTCAAGATAGTTTAACCACCAGGAAAACAAGGTCAAAAATCTGATACACTCACAACAATGCCAGGAGACATTCCTTGGAAAGGACAGGCGGAAAAAACAAAGCAAATCAAGCAAAAAATGGAAAATCTTTATGAGAAAGTATGAGAAGAGTTATTCGTGGCATTTGCCGAAAAGGCCAACCTCAATAATCACTCTGTTTGCCCTGAGGAGTTATGGAATTGGATCAAAACAGTGTGCCAGCATTGCCAGTATGACAGCAGTAAAGGGCTATGTATATATAAAAAGCAATCACTGGAGATACCCAAAATACAACAAGTACAACCAACAGACAAGGAAAAGCTCAGGTCAATTGCAGAATGCTGTGATTCTATGGTCGCGGGATATCCAGGACGAGCAAAAACCTATGACCTGCTAAGCCAAAACCATTGCTTGAACCAGATGAGAAAGAACGTGAACTGCTATGTATGTGACTGTCATACCTGCCAGCGCAGGAAGGCATCCCATGGAAAGACTCATGGTTTGTTACAACTGTTCAAAGTACCAAAGCAACGATGGAAGGACTTGAGCATGGACTTCGTGGTCAACCTGCCAGCCAGTGAAGAGTTCAATGCAATATCGGTAGTGGTCAACGGTGAAACAATGATGTGATATCAGGTACCCTGAACAGATACTGTAGACAGCAAGAGGCTGGGCAAAATGTATGTCGAAGAAGTGTTCGGACTTTAGGGACTGTCCAAAACAATAGTGTTCGATTCAGGTCCACAATTCGCTTCAGAGTGCTGGAAAAAGGTCTGCAAAATGTTGGGAATCAAACGAAGACTGTCAACCACATTTTTTCTTCAGACCGACGGCCCCACTGAAAGAGTCAATGTGGTAATGGAACAGTATCTCTCAAACTCTATTCATTATTAGCAAAACGATTGGGTCTAGAGGTTACTATTGGCAGCATTTGCAGCTGACAATCATACCTTGGAGACAACTAATTGTTCTGTGTTTTTGGCCAACTACAGCCTCTACCCGCGAATGACCTTCAGCCAACTCGGAGATAAGAATCCAAATGATATTCGCAAGGTTAATGTCTAGCAAATGGCCCAACAGATTCAGCAAATTTTCAGTGAGCTCAGAGCTGAGATGAAAAGGGCCTAGGTTGTACAGTCCAAGTAGGCCAATATGTCCTGAAGAGTCAGCACAATATTAGAAGTCGGCAATAAAGTTTGGCTGGACATACCAAGCATATCAACAACCCAACCAAACAAGAATCTCAACAGGAAACACATAGAGTTGTACAAAATCACTGAGGTTATTGGTCTCGGGGTCGATCAAATCAAACTACCCAACTACCTATGCATTCACGATGTCCAACAGATATCCCACTTGGAGAAAGCCACTCAAGATCCCTTCCCATGTCAGAAGCAAGAACCTCCACAACCGGTGATGGTCGAAGGAGAAAAGGAGTATGAAGTCGAACTAGTGGACAATTCCATGTTTTTCCAAAGGCAACTACAACATCTCGTGAAGTGGAGAGGGTATGACAAACGCAGCTGGAAGCTGGTGGCAAACATTTATAGGCTCATGGCCATCAACAACTTTCACACTGAACAACCTGGCAAGCCGAAGTCATCATACTCAAAGGCACTCGGTGTTGGAGAGGGGGAGCTAGTGTCACATTTGTGCTGAGTGATGATCGATGGTTGAGAGATGACCGCTGAATAATACAAAGGATAATGCACAAGAAGAAGGAAATCAGGTTTTGAGTAAAGGCTAAAGTACCATCAGAATGAAATCAGGTTTTGAACAAAGGCTACAGCCCAAAGGGAATGAAATCAGGTTTCGAACAAAGGCTAAAATACAACACGAATAAAATCAGGCTTCAAATAGGTTCCACGGAAGAAGTAGATTTTGTGCAAGAGTGGTGTACAAAGAAAGCTCGAATTCAGATATATCATGGAACCAGAAAATCACTGTATATTAACCAATCATTCGATGGAGGATAAGTTTCTTTCTTCACTTATTCTTTCGTCTATAAAACAATCGATTAGGTTTGGCTTTCACTTTTCACAGTCAGTGATTCTGGATCCAGTCCTATCCATAGAGTCCTCATCCCATAGCTACAGGCTACCCTCGGACCTGTTTGCCATCCCAATTTCGATTTTTATAACCGTTAGAACCCCGAGCCCTGAACCCTCGATACCAAAGCCCTAAATCCTGGAAACAAGTATAGTTTGGCCACTAAAGATAAGAAGTTGGAGGCTGCTGAGCCTGTCCAAGGCCCGAACAAAGAATTGGTGGCCACTCACCTAAAAATAGATGAGTTGGAGAAAAAGCTCTGGATTGCAAAGCGTGGCTGTGCCAAGTTGCAGCAGCGGCTGGAGAATTGCAAGTCAGAACTGGAGTGAACGTAGCACACTGGTGACGATACCGCCATGTCACATCTCTAGCTGGAAAATGATATGCAATGGTACCAAGTCAAAAGTCACTCCTCTGAAAGAGGTGAGTGTGAATTCAAGCTGAGAGCGTTCGAGTGTGTCATTCAACAACTTATGACTGACCTAGTACACGCAACTCTGGCCTCCAATATGTCCTCCGAACCAACCCCAACCTTATCTTGAATCCATGGCTCTGTTGAACCAACCCTAGGCCCATCAGGAAGCCATGGCTTCTCAGTTAAGTCGTCTGACCTTCCGACATATAATGGCAAATAAACCCTGGATGATATCACTGCCTTCCTATTCGCTTTAGAATGACACTTCAAAAATGCAGCTCAGGGTATCAGATGCATCAGCAAAAACGGATTTTTGTTGATTAAGGTAATTGAACATGCTGCGCCCATGAAGGCTGAAACGCAATGTGGGTATTAGCAAAAATGGGCCTTCAAGTTGCATTGTAGCGACGACGTTCTGAAGCTTTTGTAATTCTTTAATGAACGAGCTCCGGTTGTGCTTTTATTTCCGTGAACTCTCCATGCTACTTTTGTCAACACTTTGGTGAAGTCAAATACCTTGGGCTCAAATGGGGTCGTGACCTCATTTGAGGTGAGAACCCATCGTCTTGTCTTCGTCGTCGAGATGTTTGAAACACGCCTTCATTGCCTTTATTCAGACCCCTTTCAATTTGTATGGCCATCCCTTACGCTCTCTTAATTTTCCAAACTCACAATAATCGTCTTCCTCAACTTACTCAAATCGATAAGGCTGTTCATTTAATCCAAGTTAGTATCTATTCTCATAATAATAGTTTTTGTACGCAGATGATGTGTTCTCATAATGCTCACGCGTTGACATCACAAAAGGTTATCACAAATATTTTTTCTGTAAACCTTGCATTGTATATAGCATTTACTAACCGATGACAATTACAATACTAAAGATTACATGTGTCCGCGCAATGATTGTGAAAAAGAAATACAACAATCCTAAGAACCAAAAAACCATATCGCAAAGACCAACATAAGTGTCGCCTGTCCATTATGTATATTCCCTCTGTCAGATACAACTCGCTCTCTCTCAACAGTCATTGAGGCCAGATATGTTGAAGTCAAAGCTCCCTTAATACTCTGAACTAACTTTTTCGGTGTCTGCAACATTGAAATGATCATTGCAATTGTGATTGATGTTGTTGGTGTTGGTGTTGCTGGTGCCGCTGACATCAACAGTACTGGAGATCTTATCATGTAGCATGCGACTTGGTAGGAGTACAGATTGCGCAGCTTCAACTTCGGCGGTTATACAACGAAATGTGTTGTCAGAAACATCAGCAAGCTCTTCAGGAACATATGACAGGTACTCCTCCTCGTGTACTCCCTGGTTATTGTACAGCATTGATGCATTCACCTCAACAACTCCTGTCCATCTCTGCCTTTGACAAATCATCATTTTGGCGTCTTCAATTGTCTTGGTTTGGACCTCAGGGGAGGTAGAAAGGAACTCGGCTTCGAGAAGACAAAATACAACTATCCATCGACAGTTAGTATTCATTATCAAATATGATTGAATGTGATCTCATGATGTGCACCTCCACCAGGGCCAAACTCAGCTGGTGCCTTGTATTCCTGTGTTTTCCATGCTCCAAGGCAATGATGAATCACGGTCGCAGAAAGTACAATGAACGTCAAATTGATCATATTGATCATTCCACTGTCTTCATTCCCAATTGTCTTACTTCTGCAAAGTATGTCTCATAAAGTAGGTCCACGATTTCAGTCGCTGGGAAACGATACTTGAAATTCACAAAAGATACATTAGACGATGCATATTGACATTGTTCAAAGACATACTGTTCTCGTCCACTCAGGGCATGTGAATCGGTCTCGATCGAGGAGGTGTGCAACATGTTGTATGACTCCATTCTGGTCCATTGTTCTCAAGCCATACAAAGAATCCACCTTTTCATTGCACTTATGGACAATTGCTGAGGGTGAGGAGGTCATCTTGCCGAGGGACTATATCCTATCAGACTAAAATTGTCGTAGAGAGGATGAAATAAATACCACCGAAATGTATGCATGAGGAGGGTCGGTGTTTCTCATTGCTGGATCAACGTTTGTGACATAATGATACCACCATGAGCAGATCTGGGTGGTCTTGACAGTATCAGTGGCGAATGGGTTACTGAACATTGCATATCTGCCGGCGATGGGCTTCACTTCGGCAAGAACCAATGCTTCGACACCGGAAAGTGTCTGTTGGATACCGTATGCTGCTGCAACTATTTGTCCTGTCACCTCGTCAATAGGTTCCAAGGAAGTGAACTTTTCCCAAAGTTCTTTCAAGACTGCACAGTGCTCACCCCTTTCCTTACATGTCATGCACTATAATAATGATTAGAATATGACAATTGTCGTCTCATTATCAGAGTCCATATCATCTTGCGAGACATCACAGGAGTCCTTTGCTCCTCCTTATAATTGTCACCCATTTCCATATGGACCTCTCGGTGACTCGGGGCGTAAGGTTGGGTGCAAGGTGGAGTTAGTTGGCGAAGAGCAGAGCACTTACTGGAACTTCTTGGAGAGGAGAATTGTGCATTTTCATCATTAAGGCGACGATGATCGTACATATCAGGAATTTCTGAAAGCTTGTTATCAGGATCATCGTCTTGTTTGGATGGTCGATGATTTAAATTGAATGGAGGTGGAGAATGCTTGCGCCTACGAGTCAGGTAATTAGAAAGGAGTGTGTAATAACGAAAGAATAAATGAAATATAAAGAGTGTATAATACACAAGATAGAGAGTGTATGAAAACTGTTAAAGATAAGACGATAATAGTCATCGCATGGACGTTCTTTATTGTGGATCAACCAACATGGTGGACGGAGCTACCCGTTCAACTAACCCCCTGATTTTGGCCACTCCCATCAGAACACGTACCATCGCTTGAAATGAGGATAGTCTACTGAATTTTCATTCGTCTAGAAGGCAAAAATCGTCATCAGGAACATTGGGCTGCACACCGCTGACCAGATTAGGGTTGAAATACCAAGAGCACTGGAGTGTTGTATATGTTTACGGTATAGGCAATGGAGTGCAGTGTACATTTATGGAATAGACCAGGAAATTTGTCGTTCCGACAACCAAAATTATATTTGAAAAGCGAATTAGTATTTGAGCACATCGGCAAGGTAGCTTGAAATGGCAATCATCGTACAAACCTCAATTAGTGTCTGAAATCCCATTAGGTGTAGCGCAGACACTAAATTGCGGACACCAAAAATTGATATATCTTGGAGCATTTAAGCTGACAATTGAAATGACGAGGCAACAACGAATATCCTAATTCAAACTATACAAACACTGCACAAGAAAATCTATTCCATTGCTACCCAATTACCCCAAATAAACCCAAGCAAAAATCAAACAAAAAGTAAACAAATGCCAAGCAAAAACCAAACAAATTATAACCCGAGCGAAAACCCATTCCCAGTCAAATCCTGAAGTAAATTGCCAACGACGATTTCCATCGTCTCAGTTTTTCTTTCCCTTTTCATTAAGCTTCAGATGGGCTTCCGAAGCTGGAGAGAGAGGGTTGACCAAATACTTATAGTCACACAGCCAATTGACGCTTTCCTCCTCTGGATCCGGGGGTCGATGGTTGTTACCCAAATGGGGCGGCCCCTGTTCTGAATAATCGTCAAATATTGTGTTTGACGAATAAGCCTCCTCTGGATATGTTTATCTCTGGCCACGAGTTTCACTAAGGTCAATGGAAGGCTGTGAGGTCTGGGTCTGGAAGATGCCAATTCGTCGTTGGATGCTTCGCCTATGTCGTCGATGATCTCTTCCTCTGCAGGAAGAATTTCATCGAGTGGTAGGAATGACCTTCCGCAAGCATTGGAGTATTTGGAACCTTGTCGTTTCACAGTGGAACGCAATAAAGTGTTCGGACTTCTAAATTGGTCGTCGATCGAAGCCTTTCAAGTGTTGTATTGTAGTTAAATATGAGAGCCACATCTCCAACTCACGGTCCTTCATCGTCGCCTGGCGAACATCTGACGCCCCACAATTCCCAGATTTCCGTGAGGGATCAGGCATCCCTTCATTCACCATCTTCCAACGGCCAATATCGTAGTGTTGATACGCTCGTAAGCACTGTAAACAGCGAAAGGTCATCCTTATTGGGCCATTGCCATCAGAAGTTCTTTTCTTCATTGCGTTTCAATGCCATGACGGGATCGACGTATACAATGGTATAATTGAACACTTCCTGATCGGGAGGTGTCACTGGACGTCGACGCTTGATTGGCGATATGTCTCATCTCCATCTATTATGGTCAGCTTTGAAAACGTGATCATGATGACGCAGAACGTACCTGCTGTGACGTTTCGCTTTCTCTTTGGAGTATTTCGACTGGTATCTGCCCTTCCTCCTCCTGATAGCCATTTCCGCAAGGTCGTCAATGGTGATTATGTACTTTCTTCCATCGACATTATTGGCACTGGAATCCACTTTCCATCAACGAAATCGCGCTCTCTGACCAGCGAAATCGGGGATTGAATTGATGCATGGTTTGATCATGCCGTCCATTCAGCTTTGCTTGCTTCCTTTTTGCCGCGGATACCAAGGCTCAGGCGATGCTAAAAAATCGACTCTCTGACACAATTGGCCTTCTTGCCTGTTGTTCCTTCTCTTCGTAGAGCCCAATTCTTCCAATGTCCAATTCGATTCCTGGATACCCTTTTCCGCAGCCCATACTTTGAGTTGTTGAATTAGCATCTGGACAAAGTTAGTATGTCTAACGACGAAGTTCATCGTTCGAACAGGGCAAAAAATTTATGTTGAGAATGGGTACTAAATTTATACGAAACAATAGAGATGGTTTCGAGGGTTGCAAAGATGAATTGAACGTCGGCGATATCAACTTGAAATATAATAAGGTAATGATGATATGGAGGAATAAGAGGAAAAGGAGATGAGAAGCAGAATGGAGGGCGGGGGAGATGGGAGTATATATAGTTCTTCTGCTGTCCCATAGTGATCGAGCGACGAGGTCAAGTTGACTTCCGGAATCCTGGTCTGTGGTGGCAAAGCATTGAGGCAAATTTTACGTTCAATGCCAATTTTGATGTATCAAACATTCAAATTGGCGTTTCGTCAACGAATATCTAGTTGTAGTCATCTATCCCCGCCATACACCCGCTATGATTCTGCCCCGCGATGACGTAGAATCTACTCAGTCAAGTTGAAACCCATTTGCCATGAGTTCAGGTCAGGTACGAAATGCAGTATCCAGGGGACAGTTACCTACTGTGGAAAGGCCAAGTTTAGTATCGAGGAGATCTCGCATGTGCAGAATCGAGTCTATCATATGCAAGGCATTTCTACTGACTCCCAAGTTGCGATAACTGTAAGACAATTGATGATTGCACTCGGCTGGTGAGAATGAAGCCAAAGTGCGATAGGACCCCTTTGCCTGAAAAAGGAAACAGAGGTTAGGGGTTTTACCGATATCTCCGCCCAAAATAATCACTTATTTTCTCTACTACATATCTCGTCTTTGCGATGACGAAAATATATATCCAATGAGTTCAATTAATTGTTACTTTGCAATTATTGCAATAAAGTTTACCATTACACTGGTGCATACATCAATCACCTCCGACGTCACCATTCAGAGAGGGTAAATACGTGCCTCTGGAGCAGATTCCAGATGCAGGATACAATTACTGCTGATAATGATATCCTACTTCCGACTATTTCTCTCTATGTCCAAATGACCCGTTTCAATTTTCCGACACGATTCTACAAGTGAGGACAATGACAATGGCGATGGCTACATGGATCCACTACAGCCGACTTTCGAGTCGAATGAACTACAATCGATGACATTGGACTGCGTGAAGCCAGAAAGGCAATGGATGGTGATTTCCATATTTGGACACGAAATCGACCAATGGGCACCATTTCTTGTGAGCAAGAATATTGTTTGGCACACTGGTGTGTCAAGCACAAACTGAGTAGGGCTGCCATCAATGAGCTGATGAAGCTTCAGGGATAAATACGAACTTCACATCTGCATATACTCTGTACACTGAATCGATGAAATGACCTATGTACTTGGAATTGACTCATGGAAATCTGGTAAAGTCAGTTATGCAGGTCTTGTCAATTCAGAAGCGCTACGCAACAAGGAAGGACGCATTTTATTATCGAAACCCTGTTGACTAATTGAAATCTACTCCAACAATCTGCATTTAAGAGCATATGGTATATGCACTGATTACGGATTACAATGAATTGGGGGAGAAGTATACTCTGAAGTTCATACATACCATTGGTGGTGGAATGAGCAGGTATGAGTTTTTATTTCGTCGACGTGTCATCATAATTAAATGTTCTTCATAGTTGAAAAAGCCTGTCGGCTCCACTATTGTTCCGATCTTTGGCAGCTCTGATCAAATGCATTTGACCAACTATTCTGGCGATAAAAGGAATGGCCGATCAACCTCAGTCTTGGAAACATCAATTCGACGATTCGATCAAAGCCCATGAGCCATGCCAGTGTCGTCGTCGCCCTGCTTCCAGTACCTCCAAAGCATCATCACCGTGGTCGTAGAAAAACAGCCACCATCAAAGAGCAACAAGAATACAATCGGGAAGCGCTCAGACCGTATTTGGAGTTTTTGTGTCCTCTCGAAGCTGTTTTCGAGAAAGGAAAACCCATGCTCTATGCTGACAGAAAAATGTGACAAGGTTTCCAATATCTGTGCTTGGACGGCCGATTACTTTGAAAATATTGACTTCCATACAATGAAACAGCCAGATTGCATGGTGTGTGAAGCCCCAAAATATCGTTTGAAGAGGGCAATTAATTACCTGGCCATGCTGTGATTATCGACTATATGCCAAAAGATGATTCAAACACACGATTGATAATCAGACCAAAACAATGCACGTGGGTATCTTATGGAAAGATGTGTAGCGACGACAGAAGGCGTCTTTTGCAATATGAAATGCCTTTCTTTGCATACATTGATTGTTCCTGACGTTTTACACACTATCTATCTCGGTATTCTGAAGCATTGATGGAGTGGATAGTGCCATTTTTGGAGTTTCACAATCGAATTGACTGATTCAATGATCTTTGGGCAATAATGCCTCATTATCGGATTTGCACGATTCAATAAGCCCTACACAGCCTGACACAATGGAGTGGCAAAGGATGAAACCATTAGGCCGTGTTATTGTTTCTATTGTTGCAATGACGCTTTCAATCCTTCTTCGGAGCAGCAAGGTCCATTCAAATCCGCCATGCTCTGTGTCAAAACCTCATCTACTTTCATCTCATGACTCAGTATGACAACCATACCGATGCAACAATCAAATGTATGGAGACTATCTCAGTGAATGTCATCATCACAAAGATGTCTTTAGCCATTTTCGTTCCAAAAAGTCAACGAAGGGGTTGCCGAAGCTCTGCAAAAGCAGCTCGCCATCGATATGCAACATGAGCACGAGAATGATCCTGCATGGTCACGTCTTTCCACAGTGGCAAAACGTCATCGCATGGACGAGGACAAAATTCAAATCGATTCAGAAATAGTGTCGCACTTGGGTGATAAGTCTGACTTCAACTTTGTCAAGATGCATCTGTTGAACCACTTTTCAGATCACATACATCAGAAAGGGCAATTATCAAATGTAAGTTCTGAACCACTGGAAAGGTCGATGATGGACTTCAAAGATGCATTCCGACATTCAATCACCATGAGCCATCTTTCAGATTTTGCGCACGAAAGCCTGGAATGAGGTGTTCCAATTCAAAGATCAAATCTCAACGCCAACAAACATGTCATGAAAACCAAAATCTATTTCCCACGTCTTCAGCAATTCGAATGATGAAAAATCACCGGCCAGGAATCAAGTCTCTAGCAGACCTCTCATTCTGGTGTGGAATGCCAAAAGGGGAACTTCAAAATCATATCACATGGTGTTTCAAAAGATATGGTAACCACACTGGATATGTCGATAACGACGAAGAATTGTGTCATCTTCAAAACGCAAAATACAGTTGGTATGATTCCGCAGCCATTCCAGTGACATCATTTCAAGGCGACAAGCAGACGATTCACATTGTACGATGCACTGGAACCAACCAATGGAGGAAGCATAAGCCTCCCCAAAACGATACAGTTTTACTCTGGGATGCAACGCAGGGACAGTTCAAGTCGACTAGAGGACGAATTCCAGCGAGATTACGATGTCATTTAATCATTGCGGATACGGAGTCCAATTAATGATCACTTTTGGCCCTTGTCACCACAATGGTTGCGGGCCCAATGTGCGAGGTTCTGGGGATGGTGATTGTTGAGCAGCGAGATCAGACATCTACATTATCTTTGGAGGATGGTAGTTATCGTCGAAAACCCCTTTTGGCGTTGGATTGACATATGTCATCTCTTTGCACATGATTCAGTGTGCAGCCTATACGCTTCCATTTTCTTCTGATCAAATAATAGTCGATGGTTTTTAAATAATACTATTTACTTAGATGCATTCAATTTATTGTATGAGTAGATAGGACACTTAAAATCGTTATTGCGTATATTTTATAAGTCGATCACTTTTATTCGTGGAAGAAATTTTATATTAGTAAATATTAGACATAGCAGCACAAAATGTACAGCTTTGACAACGAAATATGGCATCGCATACATTAATATGTGATAAAGAAAACATAAGTTGATATTATCATGAGATCAGAATAAGTGGGAACTAAATCTTAAGGAGAACCTTAAGAATTGACAATAAGTGTTGTTATGTAAGTTGCCAACTTGGTGATGACTAGTTGAAATGCTTGGAGTACAGATTTTGTATGGTGACGGTGGCAGCACAAGGACAAGTTTCAGTAACACTTAGAATATTCAGAATGGTATCGACAGTACCGTACTGTCTCGGAAAGCAAATTAGTTTTTGCTGATGCAGAATAATGGACACACACGCTCTAATTGACTGTGGAGCCACGCGAATAGCATTTGTCGATTAAGATTTTGTTCACCATCATCAGTTGGAACAGCAGGAATTATGGGAATCAACAGAGTTAGAGGTTATCAATGGATGGCCCATCAAATCAGGAACCATTATGACCATGGCCAAGTTGAACATAGTAATACGATCACATTAGGAACAATTACCAGGGTTCGTAACACTGTTATGGCATTACCCAAGCATGCTGGGATTGGTATGGTTACAACGCTACGATGTCACAGTCAAATTCCAGAGCCGAAGGATTGGTTTCGACAGCAGTTACTGCCAACAGCACGGCCAACATCACTTGAGCCTACAGGTATGGGGCAATCATATGAAAACAACAGTGGATCCGGAGAAATCCCAATTGGACATCTGTGCAATAGCTGCCTCCCCATTGATGAGAAGAATACAATAGGAGAAACTCAAGGTTTACACTGTCACGCTCTACCAGATAAACAAAGCTCTAGGAATAAAGGATCTACAAGAAAAATCTCTCAAAGCTATCATACCCAAGGAATACCACAAGTTTCTACCCCTGTTCAGCAAGGTAATCACTGAGACGCTACCACCGCACCGATCCTATGATCACAAGATTAAGCTACAGCAAGGCTTTACACCACGGTTTTGGACCTATCTACAGCCTGTCACGACAAGAGTTACAAGTCTTAAAGAAAGAGATAGAAAAGAACTTGTCCAAGGGATTCATCCGATCATGTTTGTCGCCCTGCAGAGGCCCGGTATGTTTTGCTCCAAAGCCAGAATGAGGTCTGAAACTCTGTGTCGACTCTTGGAGGTTAAATGAAGAAACTATAAAAAACCGGTACCCCCTGCCATCAATCCAAGAAACCTTACTATGACTCTCGAAGGCTTGCTATTATACCAAGTTAGACATCCGTGATGCATATAATATGATTAGAATCACAGAAGGTGATGAATGGAAAATGGCTTTCAGGACCCACTATGGACTTTCCGAATTCTTAGTTATACCCTTTGGACTTACCAACACACCAGTATCGTTCTAAGAATTTATAAATAATACACTATGCCCCTTTTTGGACATATTCTGCACGGCGTTTTTGGACAACATCCCCATTTACAGCGATAACCTGAAGGAACATAAGGAACACATCAAGGCAGTTATGACCTCACTCAAGAAAGCCAGCCTGTACCTAAAAGCAGAAAAATGTGAGTTCCATAAGGAAGAAGTCATATATCTAGGGTTAATTGTTGGAGTAAACAGAATCAGAATTGATCTAGAGAAAGTGCAAGCAGTTAAGAACTGGGAAGCACCGGAGAAACTCAAGGAAGTCCAAGCCTTCTTAAGCTTTGCTAATTTTTACTGACAGTTCATACAGAATTATAGCAGTGTAGTGCAACCACTCAGAAAATTCACAAAAAGTTAGTACCTTTTCACTGGAAAACCGATCAGAACAGAGCATTCACCGAACTTAAGTTAGTATTTACACCAGCTCTGGGACAGGCCCACTTCAATTATGAAAAGGAAATGGTTCTGAAAACCGACGCTTCGAGTTATGTATCAGCAGGAGTCCTCCCCCAGTACGATAATCAAGGAGTATTACATCCCATAGCCTTCTTCTCCAAGAAACATGCGTCCGCCAAGGAAAATTATGAAATACATGATCAAGAACTGGGTGCAATAGTCAAAATCCTGGAACGATGGAGACCGGAGTGTAAAGGTTCAGCACATCCTATTGAAATCCTCACAGATCACAAGAACCTGGAGTATTTTATGCCATCCAAATTGCTGAATCGAAGACAAACCAGATGATCCGAATTCTTGTCATAGTTTAAGTTCAAGATAGAGAACCACCCAGGAATGCAAGGTCAGAAACACGATGCACTCACAAGAATGCCAGGAGACATTCCTCTGAAAGGGGGGGGCAGAAAAAACCCAACAAATTTTGTTAAAAATGGAAAACATCAACAAGGAACTGCATAAACACATGGTAATAGCATTCATAGAAACAGTTAACCTTAATAACAACTCAGTAAATTCTGACGAGCTGTGGAACTGGGTAAAAAATATGGGTAAGCTATGCCCAGAGTTATACCCACACACGAACGAACCACTAGAAATCACCGAATTACAACAAATCCAACCGACAGACAAGGATCAGCTCAAGTGGATCCAAGAATGCCATGACTCCCCTGTCGCAGGACTTCCAGAACAAGCAAAAACTTCTGACTTGCTAAGCCGAAGTCGCACATGGAATCAGATGACGAAGGATGTTGAGTGCTATATAAAAATTGCCACACCTGCCAGCAGAGTAAAGCAATCCACAGAAATACTCATGGTTTGTTCGAGCGTTAGAAGTACCGGCGCAACCATGGAAGGACTTGAGCATGGACTTCATAGTCGGACTACAAGAAAGCGAAGGATTCAACGCAGTATGGATAGTGGTCGATCGCCTAACAAAAATGCGTTATCTGGTACCTTGCACAGAATGTGTAGAAGGAAAGAAATTGGGCAAAATGTATAATAAGGAAGTGTTCAGACTACACGGACTGCCCGATACAATAGTGTCTGATCGATGACCGTAATTTGCTTCGGAATTCTGGAAACACGTCTTCGAAAGGTTGGGTATCGAACAAAGACTGTCAACCGCATTTCATCCTCAGACTGATGGCCAAACTGAAGGAATCAACACGGTAATAGAACAGTACCTCTGAAACTTTGTCAATTATCAGCAGAACCATTGGGTCCGGTGGCTACCATTCGCAGAGTTCCTGGCTAACAATCATACCTCACAGACGACTAATTGCGCCGCGTTGATTGGTAACTACGGCTTTCATCTGCGAATGACTTTCGGCCAACATCTAGTTAAAGATCCTAACGATATTCGCGAAGTCAACGCTCAACAGATGGTCCAACAAATGGAGCAACTCATCAGCGAGCTGAGAGTCAAGATGCAAAGGGCCCAGGCCATACAGTCCGAACAGGCCAATAAGTTCCAAAGGGTCGGTACAATATTAGAAGTCGGCAATGATATTTGGCTGGAAGCACAAAACTTATCACCGACCCGACCAAGCAAGAAACCCGACTGGAAACGCATAGGGCCATTCAAAATCACCGAGGTCATTAGTCCCTGGGCCTATCAAATCAAACTATCCAACCAGCTATGCATTCACAATGTCTAACCGCTATCTCATTTGGAGAAAGCTGCTCAAGACCCCATCCCATATCAATAGCAAAAACCTCCACTACTTGTGATAGTCAAAGGAGATGAAGAGTACGATGTCAAGCAGGTGAACAATTCCAGGAATTTCTGAAAACAATTACATATCTCTTGAAATGGAGAGGGTACAATGAGCTCAGCTGGAAACCCATGGCCAACATGGATGAACTTAAGGCTATTGACAACTTTCCCACCGAACGCCCTGGCAAGCCTGGGTCATGAACCTTGTCGGTACTTGGCGTTGGAGAGTGGGAGCTACTGTCATGGTTGTGTTGAGTGATGATCGATGGTGCAGTGATCATCGGTGGATAATACAAATGATAATGCAGAACGAGAATGAAATCAGGTTTCGAGCGAAGGCTAAAGCCCAATGAGAATGAATTCAGGTTTTGAACGAAATCTAAAACACAACGGGGATGAAATCAGGTTTCGAGTGGAGGCTAATGCACAACAAGAATGAAATGAGGTTCCGAATTAGGTTTCACAGGAGAAGTAGGATTCGTATATCAAGAAGTGTACAATGAAAGCAGGAGTTCGGATATATGATGGAACGAGTGAATAGCTGTATATAAACCAGGTATTCGGTGAAGAATAAGTTTCTTTCTTTACTCGTTTTCTCGTCTATAAAGCAATCAATTAGCTTTGGCTTTCACTTCTTCACACTTGGTAATTCAGGATGGAGTCTCTTGTATACAGTCCTCACTTTCATAGCTACAGGCTACCCTTGGACTTCTTAGCCATCTGGCTGTTGGCTTTATTACCCTTAGCACTTTGAACCCTGAACCCTTGCCACCAAGCCCTGAACCCTTGACAAAACCTGATTTTAAACCTAATTGCGTTTTCCTCATGCTTTAGCCTCCATTCAAAATCTGATTTCACTCTTGTCGTAATTTAGCCTCCATTTGCAACCTGATTTTGTTCTTGTTGTACTTTATTTTTCATATTACTCACCAATCATCACACCACCATTAATCATCATTCAACACAACCATGACAAAAATATAAGAGGTGGCTGGAGCTGTCTCTTAGGAAACCGTGGTGATGTATACTATACCACATGCTTTGTCTATTCGAGCTGCGAGTTGTCTATTTATACAGCCAAAATATCATTTGGCTACCATATGTTGAAGTGATGCAACCTGCCAATGGTTGAATGCTGGAAAGTGCATCACACCTAGTGAGGGTAATGAAGGTATCTTCTGGTAATGCATATGCAGTTATTGGTGCAGAAAATATTGCCGGTGCAGGTCATTTGATTCCATAGAAGCCCATTTTGTCAAAGTTGGAAAACAAAGAATGAATAGTCAGTAGTCAAATGGACCTAGCAATATAGAACTATTTTCATTATGTCCTGAAGCAAGAGTTCAATGGAGTGGTGAAAAGGATATACACATTGTTCAGTAGTGTAAATAGATTTAATAGACTCGTTTTTTTTGTTTCATTTATACTGTTCAACCAATCAGGTTGCTTAGATCCAGCCAAGCCATGAATGTAAGTACAATGATTGGCTGACTCCAAACCAGCACAACTCAGGTGCAAAATTCCCCATGGAAAACAGCATATGGCAAAATATTACCTTCGAATAGGCATACAGGATCGTGATATATGAAGTGCATAGCAATATTATTTCAATGCCCAATGCAGTGTTGCCACCTAGCAACAAGCATTATGTAATTACAATAGACAGACAAAAAATACAGTATATTTGGCGTCCCTAGATACTGTGCAGAACAATATGTGACAGTATAAATACATAGTACCCAAAGTGATTTTAGTAGTACCTCACATCTTATCATCATAGGCTTGCATTTTACTTTGCATACCGACATTCCAGGTGCTCCAGGTATTCAATCAGTATCTGGGTGCAATCCTTGCGTATGGGCACATCCATTTTTCTTCTGATACCCTGGAATTCCTGGCTGTGCCCCCAAGAGCTATCCATACTGCTGATGCTGTATGCTGCCATTTCGGCAACCTTTGGGTCAGCTGTATATTATATTTTAAACCAAAGCCATGATTATTATAGTATATCATTGGACAAACCATTTTTCAGACCTCTACAGAGCCTTCTGATTTGATTAGACAGACATTATTATTTCTGTAAAAGAGACTTTGTTATTCGTAGAAAAAATATCAATAGGTCTAAGCTTCCTGCATCCAATTCATTGACTCTACATAAAGAGTACATGTCCAGCACTAGATAACAACTGCCAGCGGTTTTGCACCTTGGCATATTAAACAAGGATGTACTACAGCTACATTTGAGATGAAACACAAGATTACTAGTTTTGTAGCAAGCATTCAGTTGATTGCCAACTAAACACTTGAGCAATTTACATTCTGCCATCCACTATTCCACTCAACATTATGATAAGATGACAAAGTTGAAGTTGTGGTACAATACTCATATCAGTGACATTGTCAAGGGTTCAAGGCTCGGAGTTCTAGGGGTTATAAAAACCAAATGTGAGGGTGCAGTGATCGTGGGTACTGCGGAACAAACTAGACACTCGAAATCCGGAATCACCGAAGTGAACAGAGGTTGGTGCCAAAGCTATTGATTGTTTTGTAGACTAGAGAACGAGTGAAGAACAAACCTATCCTCCGCAAATCCAGCGTCCTTATATACAGTTAACGCGACCGTCATCATCTTCGCTCACTCATTCCAAAATACATCCCAACTCCACCCAACTATGTACGCAACCCTTTCCACCCGCGGCTTACGCCATAACTATCACGCCATATTTACAACTCAACTAACAAAACCTGATTCCTTCCATGGAAACCTGATTCTTTCCATTACAACCTGATTCCTTTCAACAAAACCTGCTTTCCCTCGTATTCCGTTTATCCTTCATCGATCCTTACTCCCTCTTCGATCCTCACTCGACACAACCGTGACAGTAGCTCCCCCTCCCACATGCTAAGTTCCTATGAAGCTGTTGATCCGGGCTTGCCAGGTTGTTCCGCATAAAAAACATCGATTGCTTAAAGTCCGTCCACATTGGCCGCTGGTTCCCAGCTTTGTTCATCGTAGCCTTTCCACTTGACCAGGTACTGCAGCTGTCGTCGAAACATTCTTGAGTCGTCGATGCGTTCCACTTCGTATTCTTCTTCTCCGTCCACAATAACTGCCGGTGGTGCGGATTCGATTTGCCCTGGCAAGGGGTCTTCCGACACTTTGATCAAACAGGAGATTGGTTGTACTGGACGGATATGAAGGTCCTTGGGTAACTGCAACCGATAGGCCCATGGACTGATAACCTCCATAATCTTGTACGGTCCCAGGCGTTTCCAGTCAAGTTTCTTGCTGGGTCGTTGTGTTGTAATGTTCCTGGCGTCCATCTAGACTCGATCCCCAACCTTCATCTGCACTCCCTCTCGTCGATATTTGTCCGCTTGTTCCGCTTGAATATCTTGTGCTCGAGTCATTTCAGCCTTCATCTGTTGGAAGATATCGTTCATTTTCTGGGAAAGGGTATTTGCGTTTACTTCCCTGATATCACTTCCATTCTGAATCGGATGTTGACTGAAGGTCATTCTTGGATGAAATCCGTAATTGCCAAAGAATGGTGAGCATCCTGTTGTTTCCGAGGCATGATTGTTCAACGCGAATTCTGCCATTGGTAGCCACTGTGTCCAGTCGTTCTGTTGTTAATTGACGAAGGCCCTGAGGTACTGTTTCATAATGGTGTTCATTCGTTCCGTTTGGCCATCAGTTCATGAATGAAATACAGTCAACAGTCTTCGTTCGATTCCTAGTCTTTCGCAGATATGTCTCCAAAACTCCAATACGAATTGAGGTCCTCTGTCCGATACTATGGTGTCTGGTAACCCATGTAATTTGAACACTTCTTGTATAAACATTTCGCCCAGTTTTCTTCCATCTGTATCATCTCGACATGGTACTACATACTTCATTTTCGACAGTCTATCCACTACTACCCATATGGCATTGTACCCCTCGCTTTCTGGTAATCGCACCACGCAATCCATACTTAAATCCTTCCATGGTTGTTGTGGTACTTCCAGTGGTTTGAGCCATCTGGGGATTTTCTGTTGAATTGCTCTGCTGCGTTGACATATATGGCAGTTTCGTATGTACCTGTCCACGTTCTTTCTCATACCTGGCCATTGATGCTTTCTTTTGAGGAGTTCGAGGGTTTTTGCTCGTCCTGGGTGTCCCGCTGCCAGTGTATCGTGATGATCCTTTATCAGTTGAAGTTTCTTTGCTGATGATTTCTGTTGCATTGGCACACAGTCCCTCGCTGCTATCATACGGGCAGTCCTTGCACACCCTTTGGATTCAATTCCATAATCCCTCTGGGCTAGTTTCGTCTGCTTCTCGATTGACTACTTCTGCGAATACTACCAATCCCTTTTGTATTCTTTGGTCAAGATTTTCCGTCTTCAACACGATTTGTTGGGTTTTTTCTGCCCCCCCCCTTCGGAGGAATGTCTCCTGGCATTCTGGTGAGTGCATCGGGCTTCTGACCCTGTTTTCCTGGACGGTATATAATCTTGAACTTGAATCTTGATAAAAATTTGGACCATCTTGTTTGCCTTCTATTGAGTAGCTTTGATGTCATAAAGTATTCGAGGTTCTTATGATCTGTCAGTATTTTGATAGGATGTACTGACCCTTTGCATTCCGGTCTCCATTGTTCCAGGCTTTTAACGATGGCTCCCAGCTCTTGATCATAGATTTCGTAATTTTCTTCTGCTGGTGTGTGTTTCTTTAAAAAGAATGCCACTGGATGGAGGATCCCTTGATTGTCGTACTGTGATAATACTCCTGCGGATACATAACTAGATGCGTCAGTTTCCAGGACGATTTCCTTTTCGTAATCGAAATGTGCTAGGACTGGTGATGTTGTAAATGCTTCCTTCAATTCGGCAAATGCTCTCTTTTGATCGGGGCCCCAATGAAATGGTACCAGTTTTTTCGTAAGTTTTGTTAATGGTTGGACCACCCTGCTATAGTTTCTTGTAAACCTTCGGTAGAAGTTTGCAAATCCTAAAAACGCTTGAACTTCCTTGAGTTTGCCAGGTGCTTCCCACTCTTTAACCGCTGTTACTTTTTCCGGGTCCATTCTAATTTCATTTACCCCAACTATCAATCCCAGATACTTCACTTCCTGTTGATGGAACTCGCATTTTTCCGCCTTCAGATACAGACCGGCCTCCTTAAGCGTCGTCATTATTGCTCTGACGTGTTCCTTATGTTCCTTTGAATTGTCGCTGTAGATTAGGATGTCGTCCAGGAATGCCATACAGAAGATGTCCAGAAAGGGGCGAAGAGTATCGTTGATGACTTCCTGAAAGCTAGCTGGTGCATTGGTGAGTACGAAGGGCATAACGAGGGATTCGAACAGGCCATAACGGTTTCTAAATGCTGTTTTCCATTTGTTTCCTTCTGCTATTCGAATCATATTGTAGGCATCTTGGACATCCAGTCTAGTGTACCATTTGGCTTTTGATAATCTCAGCAGGGTTTCCTGGATTAATGGTAACGGGTATCAATTCTTTATCGTTCCTTCGTTAAGTCCTCGGTAGTCCACCCATAGTTGTAAGCCTCCATTCGGTTTAGGTGCGAACAACACTGGAGCTCCGCATGGTGATGATGACAATCTGATGAATCCCTTTGACAAGTTCTTTTCAATCCACTCTTTTAGGACCTGAAGTTCTTCTCTCTGACAGGCTGTATATTGGTCCGAAAGGTGGAGTGAACCCATCTTGGAGTGTAATCTTGTGATCGTGTGGTCTGTATGGTGGTAGTCTTTCAGTGATTACATTATTAAAAAGGGGGAGAAACTCATGATATTCCTTAGGAATTAACTGTTCCAGCGGTTTTTCTTGAAGGTCCTTCACTTCTAGGGCTTTGTTGATTTCATATAAGGTTACGGCGTACACCTTGAGATCCTCCTTTTTATTCCGTCTCATATATGGGGCTGCTGCTATAGCACATATATCTAATTTTGGTCCATCGGATTCCGCTGTTTCCATATGATTTCCCCATATCCATACACTCAAATGATGTTGACAATGCTTCTGGCAGTGATCCCTTTCGAATCCTATTCTTTTCTTTTGGAATTTGACTGTAACATCGTGAAGTTGTAGCCATGGTAACCCAAGTACAATTGGATAATGTCCGAGTTTTGTAACGAATGCTGGTAGCTGCTCCTGATGTCCGCGTATGCCTAGGTTTAATTTAGCCATAGTGGTAATGGTTCCTGATTCGATGGGCTTTCCATCTAAAACTTCCAACTCTCTTGATTCCTTTAATTCTTGTTCTTGTAATTGATGATGGCGGACAAAATCTTTGTCAATAAATGCTCTTCCAGTAGCTCCGCTGTCTATCAATGCGTGGGTATCAATGATTTTGTCTTCTTTTTTCAGCGAGCATTTCACAACGAGATGTTTGCTTTCCATAGAAGACTGTTTTATTTCTGCACTTGATATAGAAAACTGCGAAATACCAAAACTAGCATTAACTGACAAAGGAGATTCGTTTCCAGCGCAATTGCCATCCTTATTGCACTGGACTAAACTTTTCCCGACTCCACTTCTTTCCCTTTTCCTGTACCTGAATCTGCGTCTCCTTCGTTTGCTGCCTTCTTAAAAGGTGACAGCTCTGTTTGTCCTGATGCCGCTTTCAACTTCCTTGGGCATGATGCTACAAAATGTCTGCTATCCCCACAGTACATACATAATTCACCTTCCCTTCGTCTCTTCCTTTCCTCAGGTGTGATCTTCTTCCCTTTGATTGCTGAGAGGTCCATTGGAGCGGGGCCATAATAACCTGCAACTGATCCTGCTGGTGCAGAGTCTGGGGTGGATGTAGTGTTGGTTGTTGAATCGGATCTTTTGTAACCCTCCCTTTTTCCAGATTTCTTTTCCACCGCTCTCTTTCTCAGTTGCGAGTCTCTTTTTGATACCATCTTGACAAATTCTATCATGCTTTCTGACTCCTCCATATGTTGTATGGAGTCTTTGAGCTCGTTGGAAAGTCCTTTTCGTAGTGCATCTAGATGTGCATCTTCGGTCCATTTGGTGTCTACTACGTATCTTTGAGATTCCTCGTAGTACTGGGAGAATTTGCAGTCTCGTTGTCTGAGTTTCTCGAGTTCCCTTTTTGCCATTGCTGCTCTGTCTTGATCTCCAAATGCTACATCTAGCAGGTCAACTAGGTCTTTCAGGGTATTGAGCTTGACTTCCCCTGAGATTTCGTCACAGTGTGGCATTAACTGTGCCAGAGCCACTTCTTTCAGACATCCAACTGCATACCTCAGCTTCTTCTGTTCGTTGCTGAATGCCTTCAGTTTTCCGGCTATCTTCAATGCCAGCTGCACCTCCCACCCTCAAAGTTTCTTCCTATCTGCTCCTGAAAAACTGGTGATATCATTCACCTTTTATTCTCGCTCTTCTCTGTCCGTCCTTTCTCCTGTTTCTCCCCTTCTTCCTTCCGTCAACTTCAGGATCCTGGTTACCTGTTGTCGATTTTCCTCCTCCAGGTCCCTAGATATCTCCATTTGAGCCTGAGCGTCTTCCAGATCTTTTTTCAGTTCCGCCAGGTCTGGATTTGATTCCTCCGATGCTTGTTTTAGAATCCGGACTTCATCCTCCAGATCCCCATGGTTGCATGTCCTCGATGTTTCTGTGCTGGCCGCTGCCTGTTGAGTAAGCAGTAGTTCCTGCTTCAAGTTGTCCCTCTCTTGGACAACTTTTTCTCTTTCTGCCAACAACCCCGATATTCGTGCTTCTGCACTCTTCACAGAATGCCGTTCCTTGAGCAATTCGTCCAATCTGCTGGTTGTTGGTAGTTGGCTCAGTGCTGTTAGCCCTGTGTTGATGTCCATGATGTGACTGCGGAGCTGTGTTTTGTTCATGGATTCTGTATTCTTTGCTGCCACGATTTCCAGCTCTACTTTTAAGGCTCCAGTCAACGTGACATCGCGAGTTGGTCTCGAGGGTTCTCCGGACATCTTTCTGATGATGTAGAGAGGCCGCTGTGAGGAGGCGGGGTTCTGTCAGACAGTCTCTGACTTTGTCTATGTTGTCTTGGATTTGTTGAACTACTGCTTCCATTTCTGCTTCTAGAAACGGGTTAATCATTTACCAGAAGAACACCTCGTGTTTGCTGGGTGTTGTCACGATGATCAGTGGGGTTGGTAAAGGGGCCGGATGTAACTCGCGGTCAAGTCCCTTTCCCTTGTTCGCTTTTCGTTCGTTATAGTCCGCCCACGAGCTTTGGCTTTCTATGTCCTTCTGTATTGCTTTGATCATGGATTCAGATTTTGTTCATTGAGCTTCTGCTGCTCTGCCGATTGTTGTATGCGTCCCTCCGCAGTTATGTTCGCAGTAGCACGGTTCCTCGTTCTGGCAATCGACGTGAAGACCATAATACTTGGTCCAGAAATTGTTGAATACTGCGTCGTCGATTTGGAGGCCTCCTCCGTTGCTTGCTGCTTCTGTACAGTAGCTATTCCAAGGAGATACTGTTTGTGGTTCGTCCCATAAATATGCTGCCAAAGGGTCCTCGGGTTTGTTGAGGCTAGCGTCGATGCTATCAAAGGCGTTCAGGGGTTCTTGTTCGAAGAAGTTGATGGTTTGACCAGCTAGATCGAAGAAATTGATTTGGGATTGTTGAGGTTTGTTGCTGTGGTATGCTGGCATTTAAAACAGTGTGGATCCTTCTCGTCGATGTTTCCACAGGCACACAATGCACGAGTGTCTCCAGAAGCTGTGTACTTTGAGTGTCAAAGGTTCAAGGCTCGGAGTTCTAGGGGTTATAAAAACCAAACTAAAAGGTGTTGTGCGGGTTGCAGTGATCGCGGGTACTGCGTAACAAACAAGAGACTCGAATTCCGGAATCACAGAAGTGAACAAAGGTTGGTGCCGAAGCTATTGATTGTTTTGTAGACTAGAGAACGAGTGAAGAACAAACCTATCCTCCGCAAATCCATCATCCTTATATACAGTTAATGCGACCGTCGTCACCTTTGCTCACTCGTTCCAAAATACATCCTAACTCCACCCAACTATGTACGCAACCCTTTCAATCCGCGACCTACGCCATAACCATCACGCCATATTTACAACGCAACCAACGAAACCTGATTCCTTCCAGCGAAACCTGATTCTTTCCAACGAAACCTGATTCCTTCCAGCGAAACCTGATTCTTTCCAACGAAACCTGATTCTTCCCAGCGAAACCTGTTTTCCTTCGTATTCTCTTTCCCCTTCATCGATGCTTATTCCTTCTTCGATCCTCACTCGACACAACCGTGACAGTAGCTCCCCCTCCCACATGCTAAGTTCCTACGAAGCTGTTGATCCGGGCTTGCCAGGTTGTTCGGTATGGAAAACATCAATTGCTTGGAGTCCATCCACGTTGATCACCGGTTCCCAGCTTTGTTCGTCGTAGCCTTTCCACTTGTCCAGATACTGCAATTGTCGTCGAAATATCCTCGAGTCGTCGATACATTCCACTTCGTATTCTTCTTCTCCGTCCACGATAACTGCAGGTGGTACCGACTCGATTTGCCCGGGCAAGGGATCTTCCGCTACTTTGGTCAAGCGGGAAATTGGTTGTACTGGATGAATGTGAAGGTCCATGGGTAATTGTAACCGATAAGCCCACGGACTAATAACCTCCGTAATATCGTATGGTCCCATGCGTTTCCAGTCAAGCTTCTTGCTGGGTCGTTGTGTTGTAATATTCCTGGCATCCATCCATACTCTATCCCCAACCTCCATCTGCACTCCCTCTCGTCGATACTTGTCCGCTTGTTCCGCTTGGATATCTTGTGCTCGAGTCATTTCAGCCTTCATCTGTTGGAAGATATCGTTGATTTTCTGAGAGAGGGTATTTGCGTTTACTTCCCTGATATCGTTTCCATTCTCAATCGGATGTTGGCTAAAGGTCATTCTTGGATGAAATCTGTAATTGCCAAAGAACGGTGAGCATCCTGTTGTTTCCGAGGAGTGATTGTTCGACGCGAACTCTGTCATTGGTAGCCACTTTGCCCAGTCGTTCTGTTGATAATTGACGAAGGCTCTGAGGTACTGTACCATAATGGCGTTCATTCGTTCCGTTTGTCCGTCTGTCTGTGGATGAAACGCGGTTGACAGCCTTCGTTCGATTCCAAGTCTTTCACAAACGTGTCTCCAGAATTCTGACGCGAATTGGGGTCCTCTATCTGATACTATGGTGTTTGGTAACCCATGTAACTTGAACACCTCTCGTAAAAACATCTCGCCCAGCTTCTTGCCGTCTGTATCATCCCGACATGGCACTAAATGTTTCATTTTTGACAACCTATCAACCACTACCCATATAGCGTTGTGCCCCTCGCTTTCCGGTAATCCCACCACGAAATCCATACTCAGATCCTTCCACGGTTGTTGCGGTATTTCCAGTGGTTTAAGCCATCCGTGGATCTTCTGATGAGTTCCTTTGCTGCATTGGCATACGTGGCAGTTTCGTACGTACCTGTCCACGTCCTTCCTCATACCTGGACACTGATTATTTCTTTTGAGGAGTTCGAAGGTTTTTGCTCGTCCCGGGTGTCCTGCTGCCGGTATATCGTGATGATCTCGTATCAATTGCAGCTTGTCCGAATCCTTTTTGACTTCCGTTGCGTTGAGACACAGTCCTTCGCTGCTATCGAGCGGGCAGTCCTTGCATACGTTTTGAATCCATTTCCACAACTCCTTTGGATCGGTTTCGTCCTGATTTACCACTTCTGCGAATGCTATCACCAGTCCTTGTTGTATTCGTTTGTCGAGATTCTCCGTTTTGAGCACGATTTGTTGGGTTTTTTCTGCCCCCCCTTCGGAGGAATGTCTCCTGGCATTCTGGTGAGTGCATTGGGCTTTTGACCTTGCTTTCCTGGGCGGTATATAATCTTGAACTTGAATCTTGACAGGAATTCGGACCACCTAGTTTGTCTTCTATTGAGTAGCTTTGACGTCATAAAATACTCGAGGTTCTTGTGATCCGTCAATATTTTAATAGGATGTACTGACCCTTCGCATTCCGGTCTCCACTGTTCCAGACTTTTAACTATGGCTCCCAGTTCTTGATCGTAGATCTCGTAATTCTCTTCTGCCGGTGTATGTTTTTTCGAAAAGAATGCTACCGGATGAAGATTCCTTGATCGTCATATTGGGATAGTACTCCTGCGGATACATAGCTCGAGGTGTGGTTTCCAAAACGATTTCTTTCTCATAGTCGAAGTGTGCTAGAACTGGTGCTGTTGTAAACGCTTCTTTTAGCTCCGCAAAGGCTCGTTTTGATGGGTCCCCAGTGAAATGGTACCAATTTTTCGTTAGCTTTGTCAATGGTTGTACCACCCTGCTGTATTTCTATGAACTTCGATAAAAATTGGCGAATCCTAAAAACGCTTGAACTTCCTTGAGTTTGCCAGGTGCTTCCCACTCCTTCACCGCTGTTACTTTTTCTGGGTCCATTCTATCCCGTTTACCCCAACTATCAATCCCAGGTACTTCACCTCCTGTTGATGAAACTCGCATTTTCCGCTTTCAGATACATCCGGCTTCCTTAAGCGTCGTCATTATTGCTCTGACGTGTTCCTTATGTTCCTTTAGATTGTCACTGTAAATAAGGATATCGTCCAGGAATGCCGTACAAAAGATGTCCAGAAAGGGGCGAAGAGTATCATTGATAAATTCCTGAAAGCTGGCTGGTGCATTGGTGAGTCCGAAGGGCATAACGAGGGATTCGAACAGGCCATAACGGGTCCTAAACGCCGTTTTCCATTCGTCTCCTTCTGCTATTCGGATCATATTGTAGGCATCTCGGACATCTAACTTGGTGTACCATTTGGCTTTCGACAATCTCAACAGGGTTTCCTGGATTAATGGTAATGGATATCGATTTTTTATGGTTCCTTCGTTGAGTCCTCGATAGTCCACGCATAGTCGTAAGCCTCCATTCGGTTTAGGTGCGAACAACACCGGTGCTCCGCATGGTGATGATGACGATCTGATGAATCCTTTTGACAAATTCTTTTCAATCCACTCTTTCAGGACCTGAAGTTCTTCTCTTGACAGGCTGTATATTGGTCCAAAGGGTGGTGTGAATCCGTCTTGGAGTGTAATCTTATGATCGTACGGTCTGTGTGGTGGTAGCCTTTCAGCAATTACTTTATCGAAGAGGGGGAGAAACTCATGATATTCCTTAGGAATTAACTGTTCTAGCGGTTTTTCTTGAAGGTCCTTGATTTCTAGGGCCTTGTTGATTTCGTATAAGGTTACCGCATACACCTTGAGTTTCTCCTTCTTATTCCGTCTCATAATGGGCTGCTGCTATGGCGCATATATCCAGTTTTGATTCATTAGTTCCGTTGTTTCCATATGATTTCCCCATACCCATACGCTCGAATGATGTTGACAGTGCTTCTGGCAGTAATCGCTTTCGAATCCTATTCTTTTCTTTTGGAATTTGACTGTGACATCGTGAAGTTGTAGCCATGGTAATCCAAGTACAGATTGGATAATGTCCAAGTTTCGTAACAAATGCTGGTAACTGCTCCTGATGTCCGCGTATGCCTAAGCTTAATTTAGCCATGGTGGTAATGGTTCCTGATTCGATGGGCCTTCCATCTATAACTTCTAATTCTCTTGACTCTTTTAACTCTCTCTCTTGTAACTGATGATGGCGGACGAAATCTTTGTCAATAAATGCTATTCCAGTAGCTCCGCAGTCTATCAAAGCGTGGGTATCAATGATCTTATCTTCTATTTTCAGCGAGCATTTCACAACGAGATGTTTGCTTTCCATAGAAGACTCTTTTATTTCTGCGCTTGATATAGAAAACTGCGAAATACCAAAACTAGCATTAACTGACAAAGGAGATTCGTTTCCAGCGCAATTGCCATCCTTATTGCACTGGACTAAACTTTTCCCGATTCCACTTCCTTTCCTTTTCCTGTTGTTGAATCTGCATCCCCTTCATTCGATGCCTTTTTAAACGGTGACACTTCCGTTGTCCTGATGCTGCCTTCAGCTTCCTTGGGCATGATGCCGCGAAATGTCTGCTATCCCCACAGTACATACACAATCCTCCTTCCCTTCGTCTCTTCCTTTCCTCAGGTGTGATTTTCTTTCCCTTAACTGCGAGAGGTCCATTGGAGCGGGGCCGTGATATCCTGCGACTGATCCTGCAGGTGCTGCGTCTGGGGCAGATGTGGTGTTGGTCGTTGTGTCGGACCTTTTATACCCTTCCCAATTTCCAGATTTTTTTCCGCAGCTCTTCTCCTCAGCTGTGAATCCCTTTTCGACACCATCTTAACGAATTCGATCATGCTTTCAGCTCGTCGATATGTTGTATGGAGTCCTTGAGTTCGTTGGACAGTCCTTTTCGTAATGCGTCCAATTGTGCATCTTCGTTCCATTTGGTATCTACTACGTATCTTTGGAATTCCGTGTAGTACTGGGAGAATTCGCGGTCTCGTTGCTTGAGTTTCTCGAGTTCCCTCTTTGCTGTTGCTGCTCTATCTTGATCTCCGAATGCTACATCCAGCAGGTCAACAAGGTCTTTCAGGGTATTGAGCTTGACTTCCCCTGAGATTTCGTCACAATGTGGCATTAACTGTGCCAGTGCCACTCCTTTTAGACATCCCACTGCATATCTCAACTTCTTCTGTTCGTTGCTGAATGCCTTTGGTTTGTCCGCTATCCTTAGTGCCAACTGCACCTTCCATCCTTGAAGTTCCTTCCTGTCTTCTCCTGAGAAGCTGGTATTGTCATTCACCTTTTCTTCTCGCTCTTCTCTATACGTCCTTTCCCCTGATTCTACCCCCCTTCCTTCCGTCAACTTCAGGATCCGGGTTACCTGTTGTCGATTTTCCTCTGCCAGATTCCTAAATATCTCCATCTGAGTTTGGGCATCCTCCAGATCCCTTTTTAATTCTGCCAGATCTGGATTTGTCTCTTCCAATGTCGCTTAAAGTCCGGACTTCTTCTTCCAGATCTCCGTGTTCGCATTTTTCGAGGTCTTGCGGTGGTCACTGCTTGTTGAGTAAGCAGTAGTTCCTGCTTCAAGTTGTTCCTTTCTTGGACTACTTTTTCTCCTTCTGCCAACAATTCCGATATTCGTACTTCCGCATTCTTCACAGATTGCTGTTCCTTGAGCAATTCGTTCAGCCTGCTGGTCGTCGGTAATTGGCTTATTGCTTTGAGCCCTTTGTTGATGTACATGATGTGCTCCCTGAGCTGTGTGTCGTCCATGGTTTCTATATTCTTTACTGCCACTATTTCCAGCTCCGTCTGTAGAGCTCCCGTCAATGTGACATCGCGTGTTGGTCTTGAGGATTCTCCGGACATCCTTCTGGTGATGTAGAGAGGCAGCTGTGAGGAGGCGAGGTTCGTCCCAGAAATATGCTTCCAAGGGTTCCTCGGGTTCGTTGAGAATAGCGTCGATGCTATCAAAGGTGTTCAAGGGTTCTCTTTTCGAAAAGGTTGATGGTTCGACCAGCTAGGTCGAAGAAATTGATTCTGGATTGTTGTGGTTTGTTGTTGTCGTATGCTGGCATTTAAAATAGCGTGGATCCTTCTCGTCGATGTTTCCACAGGCACACAACGCAGGAGTGTCTCCAAAAGCTGTGTACTGTGAGCTTGTTTTCGAAGTTTCCAACTGATTTAAACACGGAACAAAGTGAGTTGCAAGGTCTATAACAAAAGTAGCAGCCGCTTCGATGAGGGTAGCGGCACATATACTGAATTATAACCGGTAAAATCGATTTCAGACTCGTTCTTCTGTCAAGGGTTCAAGGCTCGGAGTTCTAGGGGTTATAAAAACCAAACTAAAAGGTGTTGTGCTGGTTGCAGTGATCGCGGGTACTGCGTAACAAACAAGAGACTCGAATTCCGGAATCACAGAAGTGAACAAAGGTTGGTGCCGAAGCTATTGATTGTTTTGTAGACTAGAGAACGAGTGAAGAACAAACCTATCCTCCGCAAATCCATCATCCTTATATACAGTCAATGCGACCATCGTCACCTTTGCTCACTCGTTCCAAAATATATCCTAACTCCACCCAACTATGTACGCAACCCTTTCAATCCGCGACCTACGCCATAACCATCACGCCATATTTACAACGCAACCAACGAAACCTGATTCCTTCCAGCGAAACCTGATTCTTTCCAATGAAACCTGATTTCTTCCAGCGAAACCTGATTCTTTCCAACGAAACCTGATTCTTCTCAGCGAAACCTGTTTTCCTTCGTATTCTCTTTCCCCTTCATCGATGCTTATGCCTTCTTCGATCCTCACTCGACACAACCGTGACATTGAGCTTGTTTTCGAAGTTTCCAACTGATTTAAATACGGAACACAGGGAGTTGCATGGTCTGTGACAAAAGTAACAACCGCTTCGATGAGGATATCGGCACATATACTGAAATATAACTGGTAGAATCAATTGTAGACTCAGTCTTCTGTCAAGGGTTCAAGGCTCGGAGTTCTAGGGGTTATAAAAACCAAACATGAGGGTGCAGTGATTGTGGGTACTGCAGAACAAACTAGACACTCGAAATCCGGAATCACCGAAGTGAACAGAGGTTGGTGCCAAAGCTATTGATTGTTTTGTAGACTAGAGAACGAGTGAAGAACAAACCTATTCTCCGCAAGTCCAGCGTCCTTATATACAGTTAACGCGACCGTTGTCATCTTCGCTCACTTGTTCCGAAATACAACCCAACACCACCCAACTATGTACGCAACCCTCTCCGCCTGCGGCCTACGCCATAACCATCACGCCATATTTACAACTCAACTAACAAAACCTGATTCCTTCCATCAAAACCTGATTCTTTCCATTACAACCTGATTCCTTCCAACAAAACCTACTTTCCCTCGTATTCCCTTTATCCTTCATCGATCCTTACTCCCTCTTCGATCCTCACTCGACACAACCGTGACAGACATGGCCAAAATCATAAATGTATATAGTCTATGTATACTACAGATACTCAAGAAATGTTCTGATCTTCTGCCATAGAATAATTGTTGTAAAACCAGCAGGCACAGGATATTCTTTGCGATGCCTGATAATACTCTGGCACTTAGGTTGTCAAAAAGAAATTTCTGTTTTGCTATTGAGATATATGCTGATAATTGTCATAGTTGTGTCCAGTGAGAATCGGAGAAAGAGTAGAAATAGTTCAAGAAGAAACGGAGGATATGAAAAGAATCAGGTTTCATTGGAAGGAATGGGGTTTCATTGGAAAGAATCAGGTTTTGTTGAAAAGAATCAGGTTTTGTTGGTTGCATGGTAAATATGATGTGATGATATGGCCTGAGCAGCAGCTTTGAAAGGGTTGTATATATAGTTAGGTGAAGTTGGGATATATTTTGGAACAACTGAGCAAAGATAACAATGGTCACGATAGTTGTATATAAGGCCGATGGTTTTGCCAAGGATAGGTGTGTTTTCACATATTCTCTAGTCGATAGAAAAATCAATAGCTTTCAGCATCAACCTCTGTTCGCTTCAGTGATTCCAGATTTCGAGTCTTTTGTTCTATTTGCAATACTTGTATTCCTGAATCTTCGTTTGGCTTTTATAACCCCTACAACTCTAAGCCTTGAAACCTTGACAGAAATATTTGATGTTATCCCAGTCCACACGGATTGAACTGCAGTGTTACTTGCTGTGCCTCCACATAGGTTATGATTATACAAATGTGTATATATCATACTTGTAAGAAGAAGTTCTATCAAGCCTTACTTATATACCTCTTAATGGAAATGGATATTTAGCCACTCTTGTACCAATAACCAGTTCCACTTGTAATGGAAGAAAGAACAAGCTCTAGCAGTATGATTCACAGTCAGAACACACACAATGAACAACAAACTGGAAATATTATTATATTTTCTTACCTTAGGAATATTACTATTTAACAAACAATATCTTCATCTCCATACCCGATCAAAACATATTAGTTCCTTATACAGCAATTCTTTATCAATATTGCTGAACCACCTTGCAGTATCAACTGTGGGCCCAATTCCTATATTGATACCATATCTTTGAGAAATCATGCTAATATATTGTGACTGGAAATCTTCCCTCTGAAGCTCTACTCAATAAAGAGTTGAAGGATTACCTACAGAATACTTTCAACTTTTAAAGAAGGTAGCCATACCTAGGGTTATACCTTTTAGATATTTCTATAACAATAGCCCTCTCTATTCTTTACCGATCCTCACTCTACCATTGATCCTTACTCAGCACTACTGATAAAGATTCTATTTTATTTGGAAGTAGATATAGGAAAATATATAGTATTTTTGAGAATATTCTGGATACAGGAATTGATTCAGAATACTGCAAGCTAGGCTTAGTGGAATATAGATTTGGGTAGGGATAAATGATGTGGTGCAATTGACCCAAGACATTGTATACTCAGTCACTGAAAGGTTTCCAGTTCACATGCTCTTCAGGATTAGAGATACACTTGAAATTGAATCATTAACTTGAAACCTGCATCCCGACTACAACAAGTCTGCTGGGTGTCTATAGACCTCAATTAAGGCCTTGAACTACTGGGTAAATTATCTAGACTGAGTTTCGCGCACATTACCACCGCTTCTCATTGATACACCCCTAATCCTGCAAATCAAGTGAACCGGGGTACTTTTCGGCGACATCAGGTGATTTGGCACCTCGCACGTGGTTGAGAAGTGTCAACGACCATTCATCCCCACCTTTCGAGAAGCAACGAGCAGAGCATCCACCAACAAGCAGCACCACGACTATTTCTCGAGAAGCAGCGAGTATGCTTCGTCTCTTTGCCAAACGAGGAGTCCGCTTGGCTCCTCTCCCCGTTGTCCATCAACCTCCTTTACGCAGAACGGTTATCACCGGAGATGTCAACGACTCGCCCGAACTTGGAGCAGACCAAAACAAGGAAGTCTCCGGTAATACCAAGCCCAATCAGCAGTGGAGTCATGGAAATGAGAATCGCTTGGTACCTTATCCGACGTGTAATAGTTGGAGTGGCAACTAATGAACATTTGAAATAGTGGGATCGTGTCGATAAGTTAGATGATCGTTTCGCTGGCCTGAGTAAAGTACGACTTGTATCTATTAAGTACGCGGTGAAATCTAAAATCTAATAGGACGTCGGAGATTTCAAGGCGATGTAAAGAACAATGGAAAAGGGATTCGGAGAAATCAAAACGGAGATTGCGGACCTTAAAGCCGAAATCAAACCGATGGTTTGGCAAGTTCGTGTTCTACTTGAGGGAGCGTCACTGGTACGTATAATATATTTATTTACGAATCGCCCATCGATTCAATGCTAATATCCATTAGGTTGTGGTGTTTCTCGTTAAAACTTACCTCGATGAGCACAACATCTCAGTGTTCCGAAGCGGCTAGTCCGGCCAGATTTGAGTATGATATGGGCTGGACTATGCCAAGGCCGGCCACAAAATTGTTGGCCCAGGCCGGCCGCCGATCTGACAGATTTAATCTGACCGGAGTACAGATATCTGGCGTGCTAGGGTTAGAGTACCCCTGTGCACCTAGTAAATGTACGACTAAGTGAGTGATATCCACACCATGCTCGATTTTATGTGTCTGCACGGAGGGTGCACCTTGTATGGCAAGACAATGCAGGCATACGCAAATATACGAAGATATGCAGGTTAATTAGATATATACAGACATTTGTAGGTGAAACGCAGGTTTATTCAGGCCAAAAACCGGTTTTTCAAGACCCTGGCAGATCTGCAGATATCTACAGTCCGGTCCAGGCTTCCTGCCGGTTGATTTGTATCTGCCTAGGCTTTAGGCAGCCTCTAGAATCAAGGACTGTATCTGGCCGGACTGTGAATCTATAGTCCGGTCGGCGGCCGGCGGGCCGCTTCGGAACGCTGCAACATCTTCACCAAGAAGCAAGCCGGGTCCAATGCCTCAAGTTGTTTCTAGGCTAGCGGACGCCCACAAGGTCGAATCAAAAAAGTAGCTTATTTTTGTTTTTGTTTTAATCATACTGTATTTACTCCAACTAGAGTATGACAGAGCCTAGATCCCGTCCGCCTCCGGCTATATGGCAGAGCTCCCCCCCGCTACCCTTCGTCTCCTCTAACAAAGGAAAAGAGATTTCAGATACTTGTCGGCTGGTAGGCGTTTTATGGTTTTGTGTGTTTTAGAAGGGTGCGGCGTTACCTAGATTGTTTCGCTCCAATGAGGAGTTTGTACTTTTAGTTTGACTGAATCACTAATTTTATTGGGTTGTCACTGGAAGTTTTATGACTAGTCATTGTAATTTTGATGAGTTGCCATATTACTAATTTATTCGGGGATCCCCTGAGCATAGCGAAGGAGGGGGTGTAGCCATCACTACCGAAGCGAAGCATAGGTCAGTGATTAATAAGAGAGCAGAGCAAATGCCACACATAGCCAGAGGTGTAGGGTGAACGCAGAATGCTGGAAGTAAATCTGGGAAAATCCGCAGTATTCTTGAGAACGTTCTGGATGCAGGGAATGCTGGAACACGGAACGGCTAGCGTATATCTGAGGAGATACGCAATATTTATGAGAACGATCTGGTCGGAAGTTACCAAGCGGAACGCTGCATGGGCAACAGCCATATTAGCAGGAATAGAGGATATCATTGGCACGTCGTGGCTGAGATGAAATGTTATAAGTAGGACGTCACTGGGAGAATAGACTCAGCGTTTGGTCACTTGTGTGGCGCTTCGTTTGGAGGCATTATACAGCCTCACCGGTGGAGTCGCTGCCTAGTTGAACTGTAAGTCATGCTAGCTAGCCAAATGCAGATAGGCAAAGATACTCATTCTGAATCTGTCCAATCTAGCCTTGCGCCTGTGCAAGAAGACCCATCACTTGCAAGTGGTTCGCATTCATTTGTTGTTGCAAGGCACCGAGACCAGCCACTGCGGGCATGTTGGGAACCAAGGCAACTTCGTTGTGGATGCCTTGTAAATGATTGGTAACGGCTGCGAAATTCGGCTGGGCCATTGTATCTGCTAGAAGTATCTTTCGTGGTCGTCGGAATAGCTCTCGACAGCCTGTTGATCAAGGTGTCAGTAGTGCGTAGTCGATGGCTGTCTCAGTCTGTTCAATTCACACAGGAGTGAATATGGATCCTTTCTCTTCAGATAAAGGACTCCATACTTACCCCCTATCGTCTTATTGCCTTATCCTGCTAGGAGTATGCTGTTCTGTCTCTGTTTGTTGAGTTGTGAGGTTGAAGGGACTTCGTCACTTCTCAACCAAGTGTGGGGAAACGCGACCGTAGCCAAGCCTCACGTTTCCGCGTTCACCTTCGCCTCTGGCTTCAGTGTGAGGCTAACTCCCCTTGGTTCATAACTAAATACATCAATGGAAAAAAATAAAATAAACAATCACTCCGCTTTGCTATGTGAGGCAAGCCCCTTCCTTTGCTGCGCTCAGGGTTTCCCCGAATATTCGTAGTAAAGTAAATACATGAGTAATAACTTATGTAACACGTACAATCATATTCATCCGTCACCGTCGAAATGAACAAAATCATCAAACAACCTAACCCTGTCACAAGCATGATTAATATTCCTCAGAAACTTTTGCGCCAACTACAACAACTCACCACCTTTCAATACTCCAAAAGAGGCTCCACCATAATCGCACGCCCATCGTCCTGCAAGCCCAATTATAAAGCTGCCCCGCTCGTCTCCAAAATTCAAAGCGCTCCTCCTCCGCGGAAATTCAAGATTCAAAAGGCTCCTCCGCGGAAATCCAACTCCACCACCTTGTCTCAGTAACAATGTCTCCAAAAGCCATAATCGCACCTTCAATCCTCGCCTCCGACTTTGGTAATCTCTATCACGAATGTTCGCGCATCGTCAACGATGCTGGTGCGGACTGGCTGCATATTGACATCATGGACGGTCATTTTGTACCCAACATCACAATTGGCGCTCCTGTAGTAACGTGTATTCGCGGTTCGGTAGAACGAACAGAGGATTGGAGCAAGGGCGTATTCGACTGTCATATGATGGTTACTGAGGTAGCCTAGCTCCTTTACCTTCGACACTAAGCTTGTGCTAATGTGAACGATAGCCACAAAAATGGCTTGAAGACTTTAAGAAGGCTGGCTGCGATCTCTACTGTTTCCACTACGAGGCTGCGGAAGCCAGTAAGGCTCCTCACACACCCAGCACGGAGCTTATCAAGAAAATCCACGCGGCGGGTCTCAAAGCTGGTATCGCGATTAAGCCCGACACACCCGTCGATGTGCTATACCCTATTCTTGACGGCAAGGGAGAGAAACCGGATGTATGCTCCTCTAGTCTACGTATGCGTACTACTTGTGCTAAGCTATTGTGGATAGATGGTACTGGTGATGACGGTGGAACCCGGCTTCGGCGGCCAGAAGTTCCAGTATAGGTGTATGCCCAAGGTTGAGAAGTTAAGGAGGAAATACCCAGAGCTGGATATTGAGGTTGATGGAGGATTGGGACCGACCACGATTGATGTTGCTGCCGAGGCTGGCGCAAATGTTATTGTTGCTGGAACTGCAGTGTTTGGTGCAAAGGACCCCAAGGCGGTGATTGCGCAGTTGAGGAGTGTGGTGGAGAAGAATTTGAAGAGGAAGTAGGAGGGAGTAAGTGGACAAGATACCAGGATGGACTGCACATAGGATTGGGCTTCGAGGGAGGTTTCTGTACGATATGTACATAGATCTAGTGCGAATGTACATAGCTACACCTTTGGATGTTCATCCTTCCACGTATGGTAGCTCTTCTGGTACTCAATGGGAGAATTGAAGATAATGAAGAAAAACCTAACCCACATCACGAGGAGGAGGAGGAGGCTGATACCCTGTACACGCCTAGAGTTACTGTAACACCACGTAGAGACCACCGAAGCAAAGCTACAGTCAACGTCGCAAACCAACATTCAACTTTGATCAACACACTCCTTTTTCCACGATCACTCCACTGCACGGCGCCGCGCCTTAAGATACTAACTATGGTGAGCTAAACTGTTCTACCCGTTTTCTTCCCCCTTGCTTGCATTGCACTCACATAGTGAATGACAGCTTGCCCAACTGGCCGGACTTTCGATGATCATCGTTGCTACAGTCGTCTTTATCTACTACACCATATGGGCCCTATTCATGGTACGCTACGACAACCCTCCCTCTCTTTCTTTCTCTCTCCTCACTGACCGATTTCAGCCGTTTGTCGACGAGAACATTGAACTCCACAACTTCTTCCCGCCGAGGATTTGGGCGATCCGTATTCCAGTCGCAATAGTGTTGCTCGGTGTCGCGGTTGTGGGAAGCTTTTTGAGCATGGTTATGATCAAGAGTGGGCAGAAGAAGAGGGCTAAAGCGGCGGCGCAGCAGTTGGGGAGGAAGAAGGCTTAAAGGTTGGACGGGTTTTTTGGGATTGCAACGCATATCGAGATAATAATGGTAATTCAAATGTAGTCAGTATTTTCGTTTACCCAGACCTCTACTAGGTACGGCTAAGATAGCAGCAGTCAGAGTGAACTTTCTTTCCATCCTTCCGAAATAGTCGGTCGCTTTCGTTGTGAGATACAAGAGCTCGATGCCATCCAATCTCGTGTAAGGTGCTAAATGAGGACCGATGAAGAGCGCCGGTAATGGCTTGCAGACTTGAGGGACCGAAACAAAGGTGATAAACTACAAGAGAAACTGTCGGTGACTGGTTCCATAAACGGTGGTTTCAAGAGGACTGAAATTTAGGTGTAGTATGTAGGCGAGTTTCATTGGTCAGTCTACCTTTCTATATAACCGGAGCAGCACCAATGATCAGCGTTAAGCAAAGCTAGTTACGGAAGCGCTTCCCTCAAGAAAGTAAACCCTCATGACGTTGCTCGACAACAGGGTTTATGCCAATTTCGATAGAACTAATTCTTGAAAGTAATTCTGTATCTCTCTTTCTTACGATCTTCTACTGTTCTCTTCTTTCCATTTTCTTCAGTAATAAACATTCGCCTTCTTCCCAGCAAATCAGTCGAACGTTTATTGTCGGACATAAAATACCGCACGGATATCCGGATTCTCGCAAACCTGCAAGCACCCGTCGCTTAAACGAGGACTCGAAAGTCGCAAGATCACAGGACATACTTAACAACAAACATAAACCGAACGCCATCACGCCACTCTTCCTTACCTTGGGATTTCGGCATTTTTGCCGTACCGTTCCAAAGAAATGGTTTCCTCAACACCTCACGGTTTCGTTGCTCCTTCTCCATTAGCAGCGTCTGACGGCGAATCTCACTCAGAGACCGCGCCTCCAGCTTCTCCCACCTCGACAACGCGGTGGCGCTCAAGAAGCTCGTCTTTTACGGAATCTGTCATTAACTCGAGGCCACCTCTGGGTGCAATGGCAGCTACTGGCGAAGCATTCGGAAGAGCCTCTTCATGGGCGGATCTGCGCAGGAATTCGGCTGGTAGTGGTAGAAGAATTAGTGTGGGTAGGAGAGGGAGCTCGATAAGTACTGGTGGTGGGATGAGCCCTATTGGGGTCAGCAGGAACATGCCAATACAGGAGAGGGTAAGCGAAGACATCAGAGAGGCCTTGAGACATCCGGCAGTTGTCAATAGTTTGGTGGACGCTGCGGAGGAGAGCGAGAAGCTGGGGTCACGGGATAGTAGTGATGCGGGAGTTGAGGGCGAAAGCGAGGACGAAGAAAAGCCCGGCGCATGGGCGGCAACTATGAGTGGGCTGCTGGGATTTTGGATGTGGTTCAAGAAGCCAGTTGGGTTTTTCGTTACGATATATATGCTCAATAGTACGGAGTCCTTCCTCCTTGCCTTTTGGGAATCTTTGCTGACCACTACAAAGTCGTTGCCTGGGGTGGGATGCTGTTTTTACTTCTATGCAATGCTGCGCCCGCAATGTGTAAACCGACATGCAACGCCATTAATTCTCCTCGCCGCATATGGATTGAAATCGACTCACAAATCCTCAACGGGCTCTTCTGTGTGACTGGCTTTGGTCTCGCGCCGTGGAGGTTCAGAGACTTGTACTATCTCCTCAAATGGAGATGTTATGGAAAGCAAAGTGGATACCTCAAGCTACAGGAAATCAACCAGAACTGGTATAGACCTGGACCAGCAGCTTCTGGATCTCCAGAGGCTGTAGGCTCGTCAACTGACACTGCAGCGACGGACGATATCGATACAGCTACGGGAAAGAGAGCACCACCAACAAAATCCTGGAAGCTTGATTATGTTATCTGGCTTTATGTATTGAACACTTTTTTCCAATGTTGCTTGTGCGGGTTTATGTGGGGAATGAATCGATATCAGAGGCCAAGCTGGAGTACGGGTTTTTTTGTTGCCTTGGCTTGCATTGTTGCCATGATGGCAGGAGGGCAGGTCTGGTGGGAGACGAGGAAGGTCAAGCGGATTGAAGGCGACAAGAAAGAGGAGGAAAAGAAAGAGGAAAAGGCAAAAAGCTAAGAGAGCAAAAGCTCAAATATACCCGTAACGTCAGGATCGGATGAGAGTAATGTGTTTTGCTGGTAAATACTTGGTTTTTGATGTTTTTGGGTTTCAGTTTTGGATACAGGCGTACATACTTATCTGCTGCCTGTTTATTTCAATTATACTCAGTTTTTGTACTGTATTTGTCTTTTAATTGCATTGGGACTGGACTCTGCTCGTATGAAGTGCACTCGGAATGCATTGCAGGTGATAGATTGTGAATGCGGCATAGGAGAAGTTGGGGGAATATACACACGCAAAGGCTGTTAAAGGCAGAGAACCCAATCAAAATTATATCAGAGCATTCTAAGACAAATTGTATGAATCCGATTCAGCTCCAGATGTGTTTCCTGCCTGGCTCTTGGCATACGCTGTGTAGCCTTGTCGGGCAGCTCCTACAACTCCTCCGTGACATCAATACATCCTTACCTACCCCAGAACCCCTCGTCGACCTTGGGCGCCGCAACCACCTCCTTCACAACCTTATCGCTACTGCTGAACCAGTCTTCAAAAGTTCATATTTTTTGACACCCAGGTACGATTTCTGGCTAGAAGACCGAGGCCATGGTCTCTTTGATAGAGGTCCAGAGACAAAGTACGTATCTCTAGCTACACGCGAAATCTCCGAACCAAACTGATAGCTCTCTTTTGTAGCTATCATTGAAGCGATCCGGAACATCAATCCACCAAACACGGTCCGCTATGTTTCTGAATTGTGCCGTATTGCCCCAGCGAGCTGACGAGGTGATGTAGTGGCGATGTGTTGTCATGGATGAGGTGAGCTACAAGCTGACGATGAATGTGATGGAGGAGCACAACATTCTCGACGAAAAGGTGTCAGGTACGTGTGCACGCGGTCCTTAGTAAACTCAAAGGGAGGAGTTAGGGCTGATCTGTGATACAATGAAGAGGTTAGAAAGATTGAGGAGAAGCGCGTTCCTCAACCCATGGAATGTATCTATATTCTTACGCCGATGGAACACATCGTGAGGTGCTTGTTATCCGACTTTGAGCGGCCAAAACCTCGGTACAGTGGTGCACACCTGCTATGGACTTCTGGTACGATTGTGTCTGGTCCTTTGTGGAGACGCGCCAGGCTAATTTCGTTGTTAGAGCTTGATAATAGGTTTCGACAAATGATAATCGACTCGCCCACACGTCAGTTTATACGTGGCGAAAGGGTGCTCTCCGTCGATTTCTACCCACGCGAGTCTCATCTCTTTACGATCCGCGAACCTACGTCATTCTTCACCCTTTACCACCCAGAATGCCGATCCCTTGTATCTTCACACCTCCGGGAACTAGCCCGCAAAGTTGTGTGTGTATGTGGTGCGCTAGGAGAATATCCTACGATTCGGTACTTCCGGCCACCTTCGCACATGCTACATGAAGCTCGCGTACTCTCGGAAATTCTAGCAAAATATGTTCAGGATGAGCTCGACACTTTCGCGAAAACCCATCCTGACTTTCCGCCGCAGTCGAATCGGCCTAGAGGCATGCTGTTTATCGTCGATAGGTCAATGGATCTTTATGCTCCGTTTCTCCACGAGTTTACGTACCAAGCAATGGCACACGATCTTCTCCCGATCAAGGAAGACGACAAGATAACATACAAAGTCGATATCACAACGGCTACAGGAGAGACTGAACAGAAGGAAATGGCCATCACTGATGACGACCAAGTCTGGGTTGCGAATAGACATCAGCACATGAAAGATACGATTGAGCGGTTGATGGCAGACTTTCAAAAGTTTTTAGGAGACAACAGGAATTTTGTTGATAGTCAATCTTCGACGAGTCTGTATGCCATTCGAGATATGATGGCAAGCTTGCCGCAGTATCAGGGACAAAAGGATATGTACTCTCTACATTTGACGATGGCGCAGGAATGTATGGGGCAGTTTGAGAAGAAGAAATTGCCAGAGATTGCGCTTTTGGAGCAGGTATGATCATCAGTCCCAGCCACAGGAAGTTACTTATACTCATCAAAAGTCACTCTCAACCGGTCTGGACGAAAACGGCCGTCCCCCGCGTGACGCAGCTTCGGATCTTGTTCGGCTACTTGACGACCCGGCCTTGGGGTAGATATTCACTCATCCACTATGTAGACGTTACACTGACATCTCAAAAGCCCTGCCGAACGTCTTCGCTTAATCGCCATTTACCTCCTCTACAAAGACGGCCTCCTAGATGGCGATATCCAAAAACTCATCCGTCACTCCGGATTACGCCGACACGACGAGATGGTCATCCGATCTCTTGATATGCTCGGGGCTCGCGTCTCCAAACCTCTGAAAGACCCTACGCCAAACCGTAACCGCAGCCGAAAACCGAAGTCACCTCAACAAGACGAGGAGGGAAACGATTTTTCGCGCTATACAACTGTGCTGAAACAAATGCTGGAGGATCACGTGAAGGGGGTTCTTGACCCTCAGGTCTTTCCATATATCAAGCCCGAATTGGTTCCCACAGGAACTGGAAACTCATTCGACTCGGGATCTCAAGCTTCGTTGAGAAGTGCGAAACCCACATGGGCGAAGAGCAGACTGAGTGTTGTAGAGCCAAGGCAAAGAGTCATTGTGTTCATGGCGGGAGGTGCAACCCTTTCAGAAGCGAGAGCGTGCTATGAAATTTCGAAGTCGAGCGTAAGAGATGTGTTCCTGGGAACTAGCCATATCATCACCCCAGATCATTTCTTGATGCAATTAAAGGCGTTGAAAGATGGACGAGAGAAGTTAGGTTTGCCCACGGATGCCCTGAGAAAGGAAGTGCCTAGACACCTCTTGGAACCAGATCCCGTGCCGAAACCCACCCCTCCACCAGCACAGGCAAGACCACCTCCTGCTGCTGCCCAAGCTGCACCAATCCCCAAACCCCCAGTAAAGGAAAGGGAAGGGATCAAGGTGCACCACCAGCCGAATCGACCTTATTATGAAGAGGATAAGAAGAAGAAGAAAAAGAAGTTTGGGGTGTTCTAGGCATGTGTAAGATGTTGAAGCAGTTGATTGATGGATGCTGGCTGGTGAGGTTTTATATACAGTGTGTCGCGGGCGAGGGGAGGGGGGGGAAGGGAGGTTTTATTCTTTGTTGCGTAGCGAAAGAAGGGGCGTAAATAGGGATTATAATCATTTGTATTCATCTTTTAAAGACTGGGTATACTGGTTTTTGTTTTTATTTTTTTGTTTTGCTTTGTTTGATGCCTGAAACTGAGATTCCTACATACAACTGTCTTCCATGTTGTCATTCATACCTACCTTTCCTACTCTCTGATGCGGTATCGCGCTGCCTGCTATGTTTTTAATGTATAGAAAAAGTTTGTTGGAAACCTTTCGCTGTCCAGAGATCCCATCGGCCAACTGCCACTCACTTAGAGTGAATACGTATGATTAAAACTGCCACTCACTCATCGACGACCACGAAAACAAGTTTTTGGAACCAGTCAACTCGCAATAGTTCATATTTGACTGTCGCGCCTCTAGGAACAACACCATAATTGTATCGGGCTTCCTCCAGGGTGGGTGTGAGCAAAAGTGAGGGCAGCCAAATTAAATGGTGAGTGATATCTGGTGAATAAGAGGCCTAATTGTTCCCCAAGTTATAGTTTGTGTAAAAGTGTCGAAACGACTTATTCATATACATGTATACTAAGGAATTCGCATGTAGCTTCTCTTGGAGGGCTTTCGAGGGGGCTGGATGTGGTTAGGTTTGCACAGTTCAATCATCAGATTTGAGAGACACACACAGACTCATTATAGATTAAAGCACCCGCCTCGGTCATAGTGTTGGAGGCAAGGAATACCGGTACCAGATTAAAATAGTCATGTCTACAGAGTTGAGATATATGGTACAGGTGCAAAAGTGCTCACTCGGTCATGGAAAGTTAGTGTTGGCAACGAACCCTGTCGGTTCGAGAAAATCCTCGAACTGGTTTGGTTCGAGGCGGTTCGAATTTGCCAAGAAAAACGCGTTTTGTTGTTTTTTGTTTTATTCATACTGTATTCACTCTTCCGCCCCCTCACCATACCGCCTACCCCCTCCTACCACCCATGCAAGATCTCATTGATGTCATCACAGTGGAATACCCCAACCGGCCAAATCCCCTATAGGTACTGGGATTCGAACCCATAACATAGCAGCATAGTAATACAGCTTCTTATAAAATCAACAGCATGATACCACTACAAAATCTGTTTCTTTTCCAATAAATATAACCACTTATCATGAATCCTTTTTTGACCACTGATCCTTACTATAAACAACCATGACAGTAACTTCCTCTATCAGACACAGGTACCTATAAGAATACTGACCCAGGCTTGCCCAGTCGTTCCATGTGAAATATATCAATGACTTGAAGTCCTTCTATGATTATGGCAGGTTGCCAGCTTCATTTGTTATATTCCTTGCACTTAACCAGATATTAATGTTGTTTCCTGAACAGTCTGGAATTTTTGACCTTTTTCACCTTATATTCTGCCTCTCCATCAACAATTCTGGCTGGTGGTAGTTGGATTCCCTGTCTCTGAATAGAATCATCAGCTGTCTTTAATAATTTTGATATTGGTTGGATGGGATGGATGTGAATATTTTGGGTAATTGATATTTGTAGGCCCATAGACAGATGATTGTGAGGATTGTGTAAGGTTATATGTATTTCCAGTGGTGTGTTTTGGAGTCATAATATTTCTGATATCTATCCATACAAAGTCTTCTGCCTTCAAGTTCTGCCCCTCATGGCAATTCTTTCCTACTTGTGTTACTCAAATTGCTTGTACTCTTGTCATTTCAGCTCTTATTTGATTGAATAGTTGCTTTTTTTTTTTTGTAATTTGTATAGTATTGGCATTTTCAAATGTTGTTATTGTTGTAAACTGGGTATTGGCCAACAGATATTCTAGGGTGAAGTTCATAATTGCCAGGAAATAGTAAGCAGTTTATTGATTGAAAGGCACGGTTGTTTGATGCAAACTCTGTTATTGGAAGTCATTGTATCCAGGTATTTGGTTGATAATTGATAAATACTCTGAAGTGCAGATCCATAATTATATTGATTTGTTTGGTTGGCCATTAGTTTAAGAAATGAAAGCTGTAGAAAGTTTCTATTCAATGCCAAAGCATTCAAATATATGTTTCCAGAATTTGAACAGAAACTGCAGTCTACAATCTAAATCTATAGGGTCAGATAAGTCATACAATTTGACTACTACTTGAATGAACAGTGTCACAAGCTTCTTTCGATCTGTATCGTAATGGTATAAACCACATGTTCTATTTTTGACCAGCTGTCTTCCACCACCCATATGGTATTGTATCCTTTGCTCTCAGGAAATTCTACTACAAAGTCATACTCAGGTCTTTCCAAGGCTATTGTGGCACTTCCAGCAGTTTGAAACATCCATGAGTAGTGTAGGCAACAAACTGCTCTGGTTTGTGGGAATTGATGAACCGATTTGATTTGAATGAATTGAATCTGGATTATGGTTTGGCAATTTGGTCACAAATCGAACCAAGATTCATGTGAACCAATATGGTGTGAGGAATGCGATGAACTATCTTTATATTTTTGTCTTAATGCGAACCGGTTTGCAAACCTCATGCTAACTATGGTGATTGTTCATAGAAGCTTTTACAAATGTTTTTGAGTTTTGACTTGCTAGCCAAGGGCCAGCCAGGTAACAGCTCAACTAAATCATCTGCAGCCAGCCGACAGCCAGCCCAGCTCAATCATCACCAGCTGGTTGTGAGCCAGCCCAGCTTGATCATCTCCAGCTAGCTGAGAGCCAGTTGAGAGCCAGCCCAGCTTGATTATCTCCAGATGGTCAAGAGTCCACCCAGCATGATTATCTCCAGCTTCCCAAGGGCCAGCCCACCGCTAGCCCTGCTCGATCACTGAGAGCCAGCCAAGAGGCAGCCAAGCATCAGTCCAGTGCAATCATCTCCCACCAACCTAGAGCCAGTCCAGCTCAATTATCTCCAGCCATCTGACAGCCAACCCAGTTCAACTGTCTTTAGTCAGCCCTGGCTCGATCAGGTCCAGCCAGTTTCCAGCAAGCACTGCTTGACAGTCTCCTGCCAGCCCCAGCTCAATCGCGTCCAGCCAGCCTCCAGCCAGACCTGCTCAACTGTCTCCAGCCAGCTCTGGCTCAACTGTCTCCAGCCAGCCCTGGCTGAATCACGTCTAGCCAAACAGATACTAGCCCAACTTGATTCTCTTGTTAGGGGTTTTCCTTTATCATACGTACGAGGTACATCAGGCTTAGTCTCCCAAGCTCACCTATGTCGAGCTATGACATATGGTTGAGGTTACACCCTTGAGGATGTCTACTGATGAGTGAGCGGAAGGCCCAACATAGCCGGGTGAAATTCCCGTAATGTTTCATGCTCCAATACCGTGTCTCGGCCTCAGAAATGCAATCTGCAGGTAGAGACAATACGCACACTCGATCTGACGGTAAAAGGAAGGGGTGATTCCCTCTGTACTGGCCAAGGCATGGGACACACCAAACCATACTGTCGAAGCAAACATAACTGCCTTGCAGAGACTTTAGAGTCAGCTGTGTGTTATGAATCAGACCAGTGTTACTTCATATCAAACTAATACTGGGATAAAAGCTAAAGTCGGGACACAGTTCCCGATTATAGCGGACTAACGATATTATATTGGTAGGAGGGACTTTGCTATCACCCGAGTGAAATAATCAACGGAGATAAGCTAACTGCGCCCCGGTAGTTAAACCCTACCTAAAAGATAAATGTTTGGGCCTAGACTGTCAACGCCCAGCTCTGTCGCGTTTGCAACGAGATAACTGAGAGAGCGCACCACCCTACGGAGAACACGGGTAAGCCGCGAAGACACTAGATACATGGCAAAGTGTGGGTTGGTAGCTCATTAAAACTTTGATCACTATTCCACTCATGATGACGAAAGATAACTCATACGAAGTCATGGTCCGATATGTGCGTCAGCAACGTCATGATAAAGCAGGATAACCTTTGGGAAGCCTGGTGGAGCTTACGCGCCCACACGTTGTCAAACGGAACTCTCCACCAACTATCTACTGAGATCGGCTCTGATGCAACGATTGGTGAAAGTGTGAACACCCACTTCGGTGGACTAAGTGTTATCAAGATAGTACCATACACACAGATCATAGTGATAAGAGAAGTATTGTCATGCCTTACTGATATACCTCTGACGAGAAATGCTCATCTATAAAAGACCACATAAACCTACTGTTTAAAACAACGATCAAGCTCTAGCAACAACCACAGTCAGAACAAACACAGCAGAAAACCACCTGAAATATTATTAAGTTTTTATCTTAAGAATATCTATTATTTATGCCTGAATACGCACGTGAAGATATCATCATTCACAACGCTGCCTACCTTCACAACTCCTGCCGAATACTCACGCACTTCCAGTTTGTATACGATCTCCTCGTATATCATAACCTTGTGGATGACTACATCCACTTCTGGGAAACCGGCGAGTATCCATCCGAACGAGCCATTGACGATTCCTCGGAAGACTATCTTCAGGATTCCTACGACTACTCAATAGGTGTCGGCCATGCTTTTGGGTGAATGCCAGTACACGTACACATCCGACAAAGACTACGATGGGTTACCTTTGTAATCCACATCCTTAACTACGTCATAGTCATCAATATTAGATTGTATCGACATCACGTACAACGATATCGATCTACCTCTACACACACAAGAGCACCCCCGTACCAGTATAATATTTTGGACGTTATCCAAAATCATTCATGAGCTGTGAACTGTGTGTTAGGGGTTTTCCCTTATCATACATACGAGGTACATCAGGCTTAGTCACCCAAGCTCACCTATGTCGAACTATGACGTATGGTTGAGGTTACACCCTTGAGGATGTCTACTGATGAGCGAGCGGAAGGCCCAACATAGCCGGGTGAAATTCCCATAATATTCCATGCTCCAATAGTGTGTCTTGGCTACAGAAATGCAATCTGCAGGTAGAGACAGTACGCACACTCGATCTGACAGTAACAGAAAGGGGTGACTTCCTCTGTACTGGCCAAGGCAGGGGACACACCAAACCATATTGCCGAAGCAAACATAACTGCCTTGCAGAGACTTTAGAGTCAGCTGTGCGTTATGAATCAGACCAGTGTTACTTCATTTCAAACTAATACTGGGATAAAAGCTAAGGTCGGGACACAGTTCCCCGATCCTAGCGGACGAACGATATTATCTTCGTATGAGGGACTTTGCTATCTCCCGAGTGAAATAGTCAACGGAGATAAGCTAACTGCGCCCCGATAGTTGACTCTACCTAAAAAATAAGTGTTCGGACCTAGACTGTCGATCCCCTGCTCTGTCGCGTTTGCAACGAGATAACGGAGAGAGCGCACCACCCTACGGGGAACACAGGTAAGCCGCGATGACACTAGGTACATGGCAAAGTGTGGGTTGGCAGCTCATGAAAACTTTAATCACTATTCCACTCATGATGACGAAAGATAACTAATACGAAGTAATGGTCCGATATGTGCGTCAGCAACGTCATGATAAAGTATGATAACCTTTGGGAAGCCTGGTGGAGCTTACGCACCCACACGTTGTCAAACGGAACTCTCCACAAACTATCTACCGAGATCGGCTCTGAAGCAACGATTGGTGAAAGTGTGAACACCCACTTCAGTGGACTAAGTGTTATCGAGATAGTACTATACACACAGATCATAGTGATAAGAGAAGTAACGTCATGCCTTACTGATATACCTCTGACGAGAAATGCTCACCTATAAAAGACCACATAAACCTACTGGTAAAAACAACGATCAAGCTCTAGCAACAACCACAGTCAGAACAACAACAGCAGAAAACCACCTGAAATATTATTAAGTTTTTACCTTAAGAATATCTATTATTACCTATGCCTGAATACGCACGTGAAGACATTATTATCTACAACGCTGCCTACCTGCACAACGGCTGCCAGACCCTTGCGCACTTCCGGTTTGTATACAACCCCCTGGTGCAGTATACCCTCGTGGATGACTACGTCCATTATTGCGCAACTGGCGAATTCCCATCCGAACAAGCCTTTGACGAGTCTTCGGAAGACTACCTTCAGGATTCTCACGACTACTAAGTAGAGGACGGCCGTGCTCGGGTAAATACCCATATACATATATACCCGACAAAGACGACGACGAGTTACTTTCGAGATCCACCTCATCGACTTTGTCTTGGTCATCAAAATCAGATTATATCGAAATTGAGTACAGCGATACCAATCTGCATCTACACACACACGAACACCCCCGTAACACTGTGCGACTTACCAGCGTGCTGCGCCAGTAAAATCTACGACCACAATGGGAACTACGACTTAAAATATGGTTGCCCAGAACACTGCCCAAAACAGTGCAAGAATTGTTCGCGCTGCAGACACATTCGACAATTAGCGCAAATAGCACAAGCAAGAGCAAATCGCACAGGACCATACACATTCCCATCTCGATAATTACACAATGGCGACTCCCAGGCGCTGATTAACCTTCGGTGCGGGGCGATTGGCACCGGTATCTACCACAGTAACTAAAGCAACCGCATCAGCATCCAGGCCCTTACCAGGATGGGTCAAGAGGATACAGAATCACTACCGACAGTCCCGGCAACAGTATCAGGAAATAACCGATCAGGAGGAAGACACTGAGATGACAGACAGCGTACAAGCGAGAGTATCATGTCTGGATCAAGAGATACAACATCTGATTAACTGTTGCAACGAGGAGAAGGACATGATCGAAGAAGAGTTCGACAATATACGACGAGACTGTATGATATTCGCCCAGCAAGTGGAAACCAACAAAATACTGAGTGATCAAGTACTGGAATGACACGACCATCAAATACGAATCCTTGACTTTGTACTAAAAGAAGCAAGGACAGGAATTGATGCCGTCCAGGATCAAACCCACCAAATAATTGCTGGAGCGACCGAAGAATTCGGCAAAATCAAAGAAAGAATGAGGAACTGCGAAACGGAGCAGTTGCAAATCAAAGTCAAGCAAACATCATTGATGACCTCCAACAACTTAATAATCAAACGAATAGCCGCAATGGAAAACTTTCTCAAAAAGGATGTACCTAGTAGTGAGGATCTGCGACACATAATGGAGAGAGTCAACGAGATCGCAGACCAGACTACCGGTCTGACGGAAGGGGTCGCAGGAGGGAACCTATCAGCCACAATGCCAGACAAAAGAGGAAGAATCGAGAGAGTTCAACACTGGCAGCTGAGAACAGAAGAAAGAAATAGGAGTATATCCCCTATTACGGACTCAGACGTAGCATCCGCGACTGGATTAAGAGGAGGATCAGGAACAGATGCAGGGTTCCCAGACCCAGAACCAGGACCAAGTGGAAACAGAGATCCGACACCACCACCCAGAGAAACGGGCGGGGATCGACCACCACCACCATCACCGTCAATCCCGCCAAGTCGATCGGGCTCTGGGAGACAGAGATCAAGGACACGGGTACCAGAAAAACCAAAAGACTCTAGAATTAAGATTTCGGACCCACCTAAGTTTTCGGGACTAAACTCAGAAGATTTTGGTACCTGGTGGATGTGCATGGAAACCTTTATAGCAGATCAACCACATCTGTTCCCTAGGCCAGGACTCAAACTACAATATTGCAGAGGATGACTAGACAAACATGCGCTAGCATGGCACATGCCATGGGAAACAGAAGCAAGCAGGGGAATACATGCATGAAGCTGGTCAGAATATCGGTCAGCAATACACGCCAGATTCCATAATAGCTTCCAACAAGAAACTGCATACAAGGAAATTATGGAAGTAAAATACACCCGAAACATCCAGGATATGATCATGAAATACGATACTCTGAACATGAAGGCCGGATTAACCGGTGTAGCCTACAAAACAATGCCGATGAAAGAATTACCATCGCAAATTTTCAAACAACTGGCTACTGTCAACCTGGCAGACAAAACAGACCAAGAACTCAGAGAACTGATCATAAATATTGGAAAGAATGTGGAAGTAGGGCAGGCTACCGAAAAGAATTTCGGATATATGAGCAAATCCACGAAGAATACTGGAAGAGTTTCAGAATCAGGGTCCATTTGGAAAAAACAATCATTTAGACAACTAACTAGAAGAGAAAATTTCCGAGGAGAAAGAAAGGAAAACAGAAGGAGGTACCCAAGGGATTCAGCAGTGCAGAAGGAAAGACATATGCACAAATGATAGAAGGAGTTCAAATCGCAGAAGTTAAGCGAAGAAAGGAGGACAAGGTATGTATAAGGTGTGCATGGCCTTCGGATCGAAAAGGAGCCCACGGAACAATGAAATTCTTTCAGAGCGTCAAGGTCACGGCCGGAATGGCAGATTTTGTGAAATCTAGGACCTATCAGAAGCTGAAAGTAGGAGGATATGATCAATTGGAAGACGATCCAATTGACGAATTTGAAATCGAAACTGAGGTAGATAAAGAAGGCCAAGTACAAACGTCTGATGGAGAATTACCTACTGACGATAGCAGTGAAGATATTGCGGAATATTGGTGGAATGTACCAGAAAGTTCATCGGAATGAAAATTGGAGAAGGAACATGGTGATTAGGTGGGAGAAAGCCTTTATATAGTTACCGGTCGCAGCCTTAAGGATTCTGGAAGGGATGAAACCGCTGGTCGGTAGTTGCGCGATTCGAAAAGAAAATAAGTATACAAATCCCCCATATATTAACATAAAAGGACCAATTACGGCCCAGCCATTGTCGAGAGGATGGCTACGAAACGCAAGCAACACCCTACCAAGGGCGAAAACCCAAGCAAGCGACTTAATACAAGCGACGATTTCGTTTTCTACGAAGTCAAAAAACTACACAAAATCCCGAAAACACGAATTGGAAAAAGACCAATCTATAAGTTCTTTATAGCTTTCGATGATGGAACTGGCACAAGCAAACAATTTCCGGTACGTGCTATGTTGGATTTAGGATCCACATCATTTACAATATCACCACAATGTGCAAAAGTATTCAAGATACCTGTGGTAAAACGAGAGGGAACCATCCAAGCAAAAGATTTTGGAGGAAATCCAGTAAGTCTCCCGGGGTTACATACTATCCCAATAGGACTAGCATTCGGAAACCACCAGTCAAAAGAAACGTTCGAAGTTGTCAAAATGCAATCAAGCTACGACGTTTTAATACCAGCATGGTATCTGGAAAAACACAAAGCACAAGGAACAACCTACGGTCATTTACATTTCACCGAATGCGGAAATGAATGTTATGGACACGGGAAACAACACCCGGAATGGAATATTACCTACGATCAAAAAATAAAGTTTTCAAAAGATGCAATTACCATCGGATCAGTAGTATTCAGCACAACAAAGCAACTAGCTGAAAAACTACCACCTCAATATCATAAATGGTTATTACTATTCGACCCTAAAGAATCCGAAAAACTACCAAACCATGGACCTTACGACCACGAAATCAATTTGAAAACAACAGACGACCAAGTCAAAGTAGGACCAATATATCAGCTTTCAAGAGAAGAAGAAAGATTATTACGAGAATACATACTCAAGATGATAAAAGATGGAAAAATACAGCCATCGCAAGGACAGGCAGGAAGCCCCATTCGATTTGTACCAAAACCCAACGGTCGAGGATTATGTCTCTTTGTGGACTATAGACGACTCAATGATCTTACGATTAAAGACAAAACAGCATTACCGTTAATGGACAAATTACAAAGCAGACTGAAAGGAGCAACCTATATCACCAAACTCGATATGAAATCAGGATATCATCTGATAAGAATGGCAAAAGGTTACGAATAGAAAACAGCGTTTAGAACAAAGTTTGGTTCTTACGAAAATACGGTCATGCCATTCGGTTTAACAAATGCACCAGCAACCTTCCAAAGGTGGATGAACGGCATTTTACAACCATTCTTAGGACAAGACCACAATGTCACAGTCTATTATATCGACGATGTAATGATAGTGACAAAAGGAACCAAGGAGGAACACCACGAATATGTTGGAAAAATACTTCATGATCTACAGGGCAACGAATTGGTGTCGAAATAGACAAATGCGAGTTCGACCAGCAGGAAGTGGAATTTTTGGGATTCCTAGTCAGTGGAATAGGACTAAAAATGGCACCAAGCATAAGTATAGCAGTAACTGTCTGGCCAATGCCGAAAACACAAAAAGAAGTCCAGATTATACTAGGACTCTGGAATTTCTACCGATGATTATCAAAGATACACTGGGATTGTTGCTCCAATTACCGATACGTTAAAAGGAGACGGAAAAAACTTTGTATTTGGAGATGCTCAGAAAGCAGCATATTACAAAATATGTATACTATTTTCTCAGAAAATACACCAATTCTCAGACATTACGAAGAAGATAGACCAGCAATAATAGAAACCGATGCGTCAGATTACGCAATGGGAGTGTTCTATCGCAAAAATTTGAAGATGGAAAAATACACCCAATAGCGTTCATATCCAAAAAGTTTTCACCGGCAGAAATTAATTACCAAATATATGATAAAGAAATGCTAGCTATTGTATACGCAATGAAGCAATGTGGCGCTACTTACAAGGAGCAATCCACACAACATCAATCTTTTCCAATCATATGAATTTACAATACTTCAAAGAAACCAATCAACTAAACCGACGACAAGCCAGATAGGCGGAAATACTGCAGGAATATTACTTCAAAATAGTCTGTCGAAAAGGTTCCCAAAATGGAAAAGCAGATGCCTTATCACGATGCCCGGAGTTTATCGCTAGAGAGGGGGATACAACTTCAACAAACAATAAACCTCTACTCGGATCAGAATATTGGGCACAAATAGGAACACTCGAAGTTGAAGAAGACGAAGAAGAAATAATCCTAGCAGGATTTTCGATAATGAAATTAGTACCCAACATACAACAACAATTCAAAGACGAAATTGCAAAGGATACAGAGTATCAGGAAATATGGAAAAAGGTCAAACAGAAAGACATAAAAACAGATGAGCGATTTTGAATAGACGAAGATGGATTATTAGTATGGAAAGGAAGATTACATATACCAGTGGGGTTTAGGCAAGAAGTATTGAAGAAGGAACACAACTCCAGAATAGCAGGACATTTTGGAAGGGAAAGAACGATGGAACTGATCACTAGGAATTTCTACTGGCCAAAGATGGAGGACAATGTTAGAGCCTATTGCAACAAGTGTGACTCATGCCAAAGAACAAAAAGTCCACGCCACACAAAACACGGGTTACTACATCCACTAGAACTACCATCGTCACCATGGACATACATATCGGTCGACTTCATTATTGACTTACCCGAGTCAAATGGGAATAAAAACATAATTGTAGTAGTTGACAGATTCACGAAGATGGCGCACTTTATCCCAACAGCAAAAAGAGAATCATCAGTGGTAGCAAGACTGTTTCTAGAAAACGTTTGGAAATATCATGAACTACCTCTAGATGTAGTATCAGATAGGGACGGAGTATTCACAGGACATTTCATTGCAGACCTATTCGAATTCCTAGGCATCAAACAGTCAATGTCAACAGCTTTCCATCCGCAAACGGACGGACAGACAGAACGACTAAACCAAACTATCGAACACTTCCTACACACCTACTGCAACTACAAACAAGACAATTGGTCCGAAATGTTAGCAATGGCAGAGTATGCTTACGACAATTCAAAACATGCAGCCACCAAGATAACACCTTTTTACGCTAACTATGGGTACGAACCTTGCACCAATTGGCCAACGGAAACTCAATTGAAAAATCCAGCATCTGAACTATATACTCATTACATGGTAGATATATCCCGAGGTTTGGAGGATCAGCAGGAAAAATCGGGACAGGAAATGGGAGAATATTACGATAGGAAAAGAAAGCCAGCTCCTCAGTACAAAGTCGACGATTGGGTAATGCTCGATGGAAGAAATATTCGAACAAAGAGACAATGTCGAAAGCTCGAAGATAAGCTATACGGATCCTTTTAAATATTGAAAGTAGGAAGCAACAAAAGATGGTGTGACTAAAGCTACCCGACAGTTGGAAGATACACTCAGCCTTTCACGTATCGTTACTAGAACCATACAAGGAGAAGTCAAAGAAGAGATACCACCGGTAGAGCAGACAATGAAGATGGATACTGGAAGCAATAATGCAAGCGGCCCACCGACGACGACCATCGAAAACATGTATTTCCTTACCAAGTGGGAAAATTATACGCATGAAATAATACATGGGAATCCTACGAGCATCTTCAAGAAGTGGCTCCCAGCCTAATTAGAGAATATTACAAAAGAACCCAAAGATGGAGAAAGACAAAAGATGGAAAGTATCGAAGAAAAAGAAGGAAAGAAGAAAGAAAAGAAAAATAGTTTTCATATGTTAAACTCATACCGCAATTATTTTAAGCGGAGGTCACTTTATTTTAATTTTTATTTTGATTTTTTACTATCGAGGAATAGCTATACATATAGTATACGCTGTCTGAGAGGTATCTATTGCAAGATCACTTCTTATGTTGGAATACTCTGTTGAGGTCACCAGAGCTTGAGAGGGGGGTAATGTTAGGGGTTTTCCCTTATCATGCATACGAGGTACATCAGGCTTAGTCTCCCAAGCTCACCTATGTCAAGCTATGACGTATGGTTGAGGTTACACCCTTGAGGATGTCTACTGATGAGCGAGCGGAAGGCCCAACATAGCTGGGTGAAATTCCCATAATGTTCCATGCTCCAATACTGTGTCTCATCCTCAGAAATGCAATCTGCAGGTAGAGACAATACGCACACTCGATCTGACAGTAAAGGAGGATGATTCCTCTGTACTGGCCAAGGCATGGGACACACCAAACCATACTGCCAAAGCAAACACAACTGCCTTGCAGAGACTTTAGAGTCAGCTGTGCGTTATGAATCAGACCAGTATTACTTCATATCAAACTAATACTGGGATAAAAGCTAAAGTCGGAACCACCAGTTCCCGATTATAGCGGACGAACGATATTATCTTAGTATGAGGGACTTTGCTATCTCCCAAGTGAAATAATCAACAGAGATAAGCTAACTGCGCCCCAGTAGTTAAACCCTACCTAAAAGATAAGTGTTCGGGCCTAGACTGTCGACCCCAGCTCTGTCGCGTTTGCAACGAGATAACTGAGAGAGTGCACCACCCTACGGGGAACACGGTAAGCCGCGAAGACACTAGGTACATGGCAAAGTGTGGGTTGGTAGCTCATTAAAACTTTGATCACTATTCCACTCATGATGACGAAAGATAACTAATACGAAGTCATGGTCCACTATGTGCGTCAGCAACGTCATGATAAAGCAGGATAACCTTTGGGAAGCCTGGTGGAGCTTACGCCCCACACGTTGTCAAACAGAACTGTCCACAAACTATCTACCAAGATCGGCTCTGATGCAACGATTGGTGAAAGTGTGAACACCCACTTCGGTGGACTGAGTGTTATCGAGATAGTACCATACACACAGATCATAGTGATAAGAGAAGTATCGTCATGCCTTACTGATATACCTCTGATGAGAAATGCTCATCTATAAAAGACCACATTAACCTACTGTTTAAAACAACGATCAAGCTCTAGCAACAACCACAGTCAGAACAACACAGCGGAAAACCACCTGAAATATTATTAAGTTTTTACCTTAAGAATATCTATTATTTATGCCTGAATACGCACGTGAAGATATCATCATTCACAACGCTGCTACCTCACAACTGCTGCCATACCTTGCGCACTTCCGGTTTGTATACGATCTCCTCGTATATCATAACCTTGTGGACGACTACATCCACTTCTGCGAAACTGGCGAGTATCCATCCGAATGCGCCATTGACGAGTCCTCAGAAGACTATCTTCAGGATTCCTACGACTACTAAATAGGTGACGGCTGTGCTTTTGGGTGAATACCAGTACACGTACACATCCGACAAAGGCTACGACGGGTTACCTTTGTAATCCACATCTTTAACTACGTTATAGTCATCAAGATTAGATTGTATCGACATCACATACAACGATATCGATCTACCTCTACACACACAAGAGCACCCCCGTAACATCTCTCAAGCCAGATAAGAGTCAACATGGCTCAACTGTCTCCAGCCAGCTGTGAGCCAGCCAAGATCTTGCCCAGCTCGATTATCTCCAGCCTGCTGAGAGTGAAACCCGCTCAATATTCTCCACCCAGCGCCGGCTCGATTGTGTCCAGCCAGTTGAGAGCTATCCCAGTTTGATCATCTTTAGCCAGTGAAGAGCCAGCACAGCTCAACAGCATCTAGCCAGCCATCAGCCAGCCGAAATTCTGTCCAGCTTGGTTATCCCCTGCCAGCTGAAAGCCAGCCCATCTTGATCATTCCCAGCAAGTTGAGAACCAACCCAGCTCAACGATCTCCATCCAGCCCCAGCTCAATTGCATTCAGGCAGCCAAGAGCCTGCCCAGCTGGGCTGTCTCCTGCTTGCCCCGGCTTGATCATGTCCAGCCAGCTGAGATCAAGTCCAGCTTGATCATCCCCAGCCAGCCGAGAACCAACTGAGATCCAGTCCAGGTCGATTATCTCCAGCCAGCCAAGTAGTAGCCTGTCTTGATCATGTCCAAGTACTGTGCGAAGTGCATTCAAGATCTTCCTGAGTATAGTTATCAATATATTTGTGAATCAAGTATATGACAGGAAATGATCAATTGACTTCTGTGAGTTCATGGTGTCGCGATGTTGCATTGTATTCATAGATGATAATGATAAAGCATATAGACCCATGTATAAGCATGAGAAAGCTCGTATGAGGTGGTATGAGCTTGTATGATGCAACTGATCACATCATATTCTAAGAATTACTTTGTCTGAGTTAATGGTGACAATACAGCATGATAGAAGTGCATAACAGTACGTATGAACTTGAACAAGACCCAGCTTGGTTCCACACATTGCACTGTGGATCCCTAACAAACCACTGACCAATCCCCAAGATATATAGTTTGCTTTGTGGCGAATCAAATCAAACCATTGGTCGCTAGGTTTTGTTTAAATCCAACTCTCGGTGAACCAAGCTTTGGTTTTATTCAACTCACATCAATCTGCTTCATTGCCAACACTAGCAGAGAGAGAGAACAAGACAAAGTGTGAATGTAATTGGCGCAAGACTTGGATTGACAAATATTATTCCAAGATGGTAAATTTGACTGAAGGACTTGACTGGGATAAGAGAGGAGTTGGTCTCCGAAATAAACTGGAAAGGCAAAAACCAGCAGTGTAAACAAGTGATCAATTGCACAGGGACAAATGACAGCCTGCTCATGATATTAACTGACTATTGAATGGTGATGAACAGGGAAGGTGATTAACTCAGGTAAAGCTGGATGTGACTAGAAGGAAAGGAAGAGAAAATAGATGTAAACTGGAGAGCTGCAGAGAGACCTGAGAAAAACAAAAGCTTTGGAAGCTTGAATGTGTGCGCGAACAACTTGGCTCTCAATCTGGTATATTATACCCATCAACTCCATATAATCTGCTTGGCAAGCTGTATCTTCTTACCCAAATTTGCAGATCAAATCCAAATCAGAGGTGCAATTTCATCAGGAAAATCCAATTTCCTCTCTGGCCTGGCACCCAGCTTCTGGGATACTCCTTGGGCCTCGGGAGGCTCCCAAACCCTTGCGAATTATTTTGCAATGCCCTGATATGCTCTAGGCAGCACCCTGCCCATCTGTATACATGTTACAATCATTCAGGAGCATCACACAGTATTCCTACCACCTCCTGGCTAGTGTTAGCAACGGATCCAAATTATGGGTCCGAGTCGGTTCCGGTTCCGGAACCATACTAAACCCGAACAGGCACTAATTGCCCGTTCCAAACCCGGAACCGAGGCCGACAGTTTGGTTCTGGAACCGCCAAGGAACTGAACAGCCCAATCACAAGCGATTCCGACCTGGAACCGAACCAGACCCGCCAGGTTTTGGTGGGTTCTTTTCCAAAACTATCGCTCAAATTAAGTATTTGAGTTCTGATTGGATTGTGACATGTTGTATACGTAAATTATGCAGTTTTTGACGCTCTTTCACCTCCAGCTCCCCGATTTGCAATATGATTAGTATTCGTTGAGTCGCTGCGAAAAATAGTCAATGTTGGCCGTATTTTCGGCTTTATTTCACAGCGTCTCAACAAATACTAATTGTATCGCAAATTGGACAGCGGGAGGTAAAAGAGCGGCAAAAACTGAATAATCTACACATATAACATGTCGCGATCCAATTAGAACTCGAATACTTAATTGAAGCAGAATTGCTGTGATTATTGGGGTCGATGAAAAATGAGGCTCTGCTGCAGGTAAAATCTGCCAAAACCTGACGGGTTTGGGTTCGGTTCCAGGTTGGAACTGCTTGTAATTTGGCAGTTTGGTTCCTTTGCGGTTCCAGAACCGGACCCGAGGCTCCGGTCCGGGTTTGAAACTTGTTGTGATTGGGCTGTTCAGTTGCTTGGCGGTTCCTGAACCGACCTGGGGGTATGGTTCCGGTTCCAACCTAGACCGCGGCTGGGTAACCTGGAACCGTTGCAAACACTACTTCCGGGTGGTTTACAGACTTGCTACTTTGCATACTGTACTGTGCATACCTCCCTGACACTCCACAGCCCTATCTACCTATTGGCATCATATGTGACTCCATTTATAGATCATGCTGTCATTTCATTGCTGCTATCTCAAGTATCATCATAAGAGATTAGTATAAATAGACATTTCTAGATCTCATTACACTAATATATTGTCTATATACACCAGCTGGATTTCATGCACACTCCTGTATGAGACTTTTCACATTCATGTGAATTAATGGCAGAGGTGGCTCCAAACCTTTCATTCATATGTGTTATATTTTAATATACATTCCTGTATGTATTCAAATCTAGATAATTATTTTCAATCCATACAGTAAGATTTCCTGTCACTGCCCAGATTTCTGGGACCAAGTGGCATGAGCCCTCAATTTTTTCAATGGCAATACCATGTAGTATTCATTTCTTTATAATTTTAATGAATCCATCTATTTCTGGAGGTCACCCCAGATGAAGCTTGAAATGTGTACCGACAACAACAGCCAACTCCAGTGGTGATAGTCTATCAACCCGGGGTTGAAGATATTAAGGGAAATGGGGGTGCTGCTGAAACAGCTGGCTGCCAGTCTTCGCAATCGTCCCGCAGTACAGCAAGGTTCTGGTCAGTGGTGAAAAGGTGAAGTATAGAATAAAAAATGTGGGGTGGCATCTGGGGAGTCCATCATCTGTATTTTCGCCCACATACACCCATATTACCTGTGCTGGCCACCTGGGCGTTTCACCATCTGGCATACCCTCACTGCTGCAGTTGAACAGAATTTGATTCATCTCATGAGGCATCAGCATAATATCTGAGTTGCGTTTGGTGCCTACCTAGACACCCTATGCTCCCAATGCTCCCAATACATCTGTGCCCTTACCTAGGTAAGTGTCATCGGCTTAGTACTTACAACTGCAGTTCCGGTGGCAACAGCAACTGGTCATATTGCCATCCCAATGAAACAACATTGTTATGGCAATCGCCAATTGATATTGGGTAAGAAATTACATATTACATAATGACATCTTTGCACCATGTAACTTACTATCCAATAGGCTTGATTTACTGTGCAACTGCATACCTCACTGCATAAACACTCCACCATCATTGCCATGTCTCATCTCTATGTCTTATTCTGTACAACGTTGGCAATTGACATGGCAACTCTGTTTGTTGCCCAATACACATCGCACTTCACGTCAGTCACTTCTATCCGATGCTGTATTTGATCAGTGTTAACTTTTGCATTGTTGCCCTCAATTGCAGTGGTATTCTTCAGAATTGATATGGTCATTACAGCAGATTTGGATGATATATGGTTCAATTGCACTATCTATGCCACACAACAATGTTAAGAGTTGCCATAACAATTTTCTGTATTGTAATACTGTTCCTACTTATAGCCATTCATACCATCTGTCTCCTCACCCTCATCCTCTGCCCACTCCGTCTCCTCTACCTCCTCCTCTGCCTCATCGCTTTTCTCCACTGCTAACTGCTCCCTGACCTGACATTCTTCATCTGGAAGCGGCTCACCCTCGTCATCCGAGTCATCTACTATCGGTTGATAGCGCGGCTGACTCCCACAATTGCCCTGAGATTCCCCTGCTGTTTCACGATACTCGATATGAGAATCTGTATCACCAATTTGATTAGAACCACAGCCATCATAGAATTTGTTGTCACCATCATGCTCGTTGTTGACACAATGTTCACCATTGTCCAGTCCATATTCAATATAGCAAAAGTCATTCGCAATGGGTATGTCAGGAAGATGTTTGAAAATTGGCCCCTCCTCCACTTCGGTGTCATCCTTGACAAAGCAATCAATGGCTGCAAGGTTGTGAGCAGGCACCATCAGTGGAGGGGCAACCGGCTGAGTTGGCTTGCCAACAATCAGGCGGTTTAACTGATTCTCGATCCCAATGTTCACTTGGTCACAATACTTTCCGGACCAGCCATTCCAGAACTCCATATGCCTGATGTATAATGCTTGAGTTGTCAGTACAACGCACATAGTAGATAGAACAACTTAAACTTGCAAATGACGTTCTCCTGGGAGAATGGAAGCTGTGGGGATGGCTTCATGTGTCTGTTAGAAGTCTTGCCCTCCGTCCTTACATACTGTTCTTGTGCCCTCTGCAGTGGAGTTGCTGAGAGCACTATGAGAGTTGGCGTGATGGTCTCACGAATCCCATTGTACTGGCCTCAGGCCAGCAATTCTCTTTTTGGGGTTCCTTCAAAAAAACGAAGATGAAGCAAATGCAGTATCTCTTCTGCACGGAATGCCGAAGCAACATCCTGAATCGTCATGTCAATTTCGAAAATTGATAGAGAGGAAGCATAGCGGTAACACACATCATACGACTTCTCACGATCCTCAAGTATCCCAATGAACTGGTCATTCTTCAGGAGATGCCATATGATTGAGACTTTGTAAGTGTGGCAGGAACAACTGTCAAGGTTGTAAAGTAATCCGACTATGGCCCTGGCTTTGCCAATTATTGACGATCTGACGGAGTTCAGACATGATTTTATCTATTTGTAGAGTCGAGTCAGTGACGCAGAAAATGGATGAAGTCACATACATATGTGGTAGCTTTCATCTTGTGTGCATACCATGAAACCTTGAAACTGTACACCTCTTCCGCATCATTCCATGAATCATCAACTTCCTGGCAAAGATTTTTCTTAGTACTGGCAATTCTCTGAGTTGTAAAGGCAATTACCAAGGCTATTTGTTCATCGGTCATGAATGGTTTCCCCTGCAGAGTACGAGACTCAATGGTTCATGTTGAATGTTTGAGTATTGACCAGTACATGATGTCAGTAATTGCCATTATGCTGCAAAAGGTTTTGGGGACTTCAGGATTCTGGATGATAGCCTTGCGCGAATGTGATGACAATTTTACATGTTGGTGCGGCAATTTGTCTGGTTTATCAGCTGTGTGGCGTAATGGGCTGGACACTATCTCCATCATCGATGACAAATGGATTTGAGATAGTGGCACTGCCGATGAGCGGTGTTGTGTTGGTGCCACTGGTGACATGTTAGATTGCTGGAGAGTTGTTGAACCATGGATCGGAAGGTCCCTAATATTGGCGGCAAGTATGTTGGTTGCTGGAGGAGTTACTGCAATGTTTTTTGGGTTGCTCGAGTGATTCAGGGAGTTGTTTCCTACTTTTGGCTGTTTGGAATGCCAACTTGATTGCTGATCAGTAGTATGGGGCACCGCCGTGCGCTTTCCACTAATGATTTGACTTTTAGATTGAGCAGAACCTACCTTAAGGAATTCTGGAGCCTCAGTATTCAATGATGTAGCAACATTGCTGGAGGATGGTTAGGTGGCTCACATCGTGAGTATGGGCTGCGGTTATTTTACAGAGAAGTAAAGATATTGGTCAATGTCAATGAACTGAAATGGTGCAACCAATTTAAAAGTCGTTTGAACAATGATATTTTATGTCGAGCGGAGTGGCATCTCCGACAGTGGCTAACTATCATGATATTCAATTTCCGTGAATATTTACTACCCGAATATTTGGTTAGACCACTGCAAAAATTGTCTGAGCAACATTACGGGTTGTCAGCCTAATTGAGTTCGTGTGAGTGCTCTCGGAGTTGGAGCCTATAAGATTGCATTCCAGTAATATACTAGCAAAAAAAACAACACATAGCAATGTTCAAAATGGTCTTGCCAACAAACAAAGTTGCCCGAACCTTCCCACTCCTATTACTCATAGCTGAACGAAACAAGCTCATCAGCCAAAAGACATTTCTCCTTTTGAGGTTTCCGAGGTTTCCGCCAAGTTTCCGAGGTTTTTGAAATCGGTTGGTACTGTATTTTCTGAAATTACTTTTTTGGACGCTTTTTAACATTGTTGAGATGATCAATTGGCTCTTTCAATTGGTGAAGTTGTGATACCGGCAGTGTGCCATTTTTCCCAGCTGATTTTCGACTTAGAAAAATTTCTCACCAACCATGAACCCCTTTATTTGCACTCTCATCGCCATCACCATCACCATCGCCATTGCCATCACCATTGCCATCACCCTGACAACCATTTCCACCCCTGAATTCATATTTCACTCGCTCTACCCTGTATTTGCACCGTTGTCACCATCGCCATCACCATCACAATCGCCTTCACCATCACCATCACCATCGCCATCACCATCACCATCACCATCACCATCGTCATCACCCTGACAACCATTTACACCCCTGGATTCCTATTTCACTCGCTCTACCGTTTATTTGCACCATTGTCACCATCCCCACCATCACCATCACCATCACCATCACCATCACTATCGCAACCGTTCTCCTCCTCCTCCAGTGCTGACCCCCTTCGAACTTTTGCAGATCAACTCCGATTGACTTGTGGGTATGAACAATCGATTCTTCTCACCGAGCACATCAGGATGGTGCAAGCATGTTGGGGTACGTCTATTACTGGCTCTCAACTGGCTGCTCTACTCCTCCTGCTCTTCCTCCTCCTCCAGTCATGACCCCCTTCAAACTTTTGCAGATCAACTCCAATTGACTAGTGGGTATGCTTAATCGATTTGCCTCGACGAGTACATCAAGACGGTGCAAGCACGCTGGAGTATGTCCATTATTGGCTTTCGACCGGCTGCTCTACTGCTCCTCCTCCTCCTCAACCTGCAGTGTTGACCCTCTTCGAACTTTGGCTGATCAACTCCGATTGACTTGTGGGTATGCTTGATCGATTCGCCACGATGAGTAAATCAAGGCGAAGCAAGCAGCCTGGGGTATGTCTATTATTGGCTTTCGACCGGCTGCTCTACTGCTCCTCCTCCTCCTCATCCTACAGCGCTGACTCACTTCGAACTTTTGCAGATCAACTCCGATTGACTTGTGGGTATGCTCAATCGATTTGCCTCATCGGGTACATCAAGACGGAGCAAATACGCTGGGGTACGTCTATTATTGTCTTTCGACCGGCTGATCTACTGCTCCTACTCCTGCAGCGCTGACCCCCTTCGAACTTTTACAGATCAACTCCAATTAAGTCGTGGAGATGCTCAATCGATTTGTGCCACCGAGTACATTAAGTCAGTGCAAGCACACTGGGGTACGTCTATTATTAGCTTTCGACCAGCTCCTCTACTCCTCTCTACCTTGCGTACTTTCACAGCTGCCTCAACCTAACTTTTCCCGTTCAACTGCCATTGACTTGTTGAGTATATTATAGCACTTAGTTTAGTCGGATGGTGTGGTAGAAAAAATATAATTGTAAAGCTAGTAATTAGTGTCGGAGGCTTGGTTTGAGTTTAATGAGAACTCGTATATAAGCATACTTTTGTTCGGAAATTGCAATTGTGACCTGAATCAAGTAGCATAAGGGGCGAAAGAAGTAATTTCCGCTTTGCTTAGTGAGGTTCATGAAGCATTCACGAACGCATTATGAACGTTTCATTACATCTTCGCAACGATACACCTCCAAGGCCCATTCTCGCCAACGTCCACATAGTGTTTCGGCATTCATGGGCGCAGAACGTTGAATAGCCTTAATCAACAACAATCGATTTTTGCTGATGCTGTGATGCAAACACAAAACAAAATCTCAACTGAAGAAACAAAGACCAAACAAACCAAAAACAAAACCAAAATCAGGGCCAAATACTAAAAACCCCGTGCCAATTTCCAAAGTTGTCCTGCCAACTGGTTCAATTTCCCTCCCCACTCTCTCCATTCTCAAGCTCCTTATTGTCAAACTCCTGATCCTACTCCCACTTCTCTCCCCTTGCTCGTATCTTGAGGCTGCTGCTGATTATTGTCCAAGTCAGTATTTGAGCACCTGGGAGTCGGAGGCTTGTCCACAATTGGCCTGCGGAGAAGATTGTCAGGGGGTTGGGTGGGTGGATAACTATGGAGCATATGACTTAGAAAGTTGTTGTACCCACATTCAGGGTGGTCGTCCTCATGTTCATCCAATTCCGGAGTGTCTACCCGCATCATATATTCACTATCCTTCCCAATATATTCGCCGAAAGGATTGGTATCTCGATACTGATAGTATGAGTTGTTGGAGCAACACAGTTGAATCATTAACTCTTTTTCCCAAGCATGCTGCTCAGGTATTATTCGGTAGCAATAACACACTTTGTGTGGAAAAAAGACAAGGTTTACAATTTTTGCATTCTCATCTGCAGATTGATGAGGTCGTTGTTTATTAGCCTTTGATTCCAGTTGCCTGGACAACCTCTGAAGTCACCATACCGCTCGGTAGATTTTGTGAACCCGATTAATGAACCCATGTGTCGTGGTGGGAGTTTTGAACTTTGGAGGCTCCTTGGCATCATTATTCGCCACATTTGAAATGTATTTGAGGGCATCTTCTATTGATTCCTTGAGCGCGAATTGGGAAGCATAGATATAATCAAAGCCGTCTGTGACGGGCATGTGGCTTTCAGCAGTTGCCATGCCACTTACGGAAATAGTCAGGTGACAATGAATCACAAGTATGGCCGGGGGGAATATGTCTCTGTTTCCAGCCAGGCTGCGACCACTGCATCATCTTGTAGTTTGGCGATATGGGCCGATGGGAGATGCTTGAAGTTGTGTGAACGACAAGTAGAGTTGTTGTCGGCCCAAGTTGCCTACTTGGACCCTGTTGCCCTCGTCCCTGCCATGATTTCCGAGGATCCGGCGATAGTCACATATGAGCCTTGGGTACTAGGATGTTCCATTTCTTCAACAGGATTGGCAAGGGCCACATAGAATGACTGTAGTAGACGAGCTGGATTGATCGGGCATCTTGGCAGAATGGCACACCATAGATCATTCAATATCTTGTCAATAAGTTGCGTGACTCCCCATCTCACTCCCTGATGCCAATCGAAGTTGTCCTTCAAATGCTGATGCTCAACCCGAACTCCAGCTATACTAATGACAATTGGTACCACAGATCCGTCAAGTTTGAGGCCCTACTCAGGGAGGAGAATCCCGAAATGAATGCAGATGAAAACATGGGGAGGAGCTGTGTGAGCAACTCCTGAGGTCGTTGGGAAATTGCTAGGAGTTGAAGCCTCAGTATCGTCGTCGGAAATCACCATACCCGCTGCTATTCGTCGGGGTACATTGTGTCGGCCTGTCAAGTTCCCGATGTGGGTAGCAGGCCACAACAGGCCGGCGGAATTCCTTGATATCCTTAATTTCTGATATTCCCCCAGGAAAGTCCTCCAAGCAAGCCACCAATGACGTCCCTCCTGTGTTGCTTCATTTTGCGCAAACGGCAGAGAAAATTGGTTGAAATATTTCGAGGTCTTGGCATCCAAATGGATAATTTCCCGCTGGAGCCAGAGCCAAGTTTCATGGCTTTTGAATTTGGTATCATACTTGACAGTCAGGAATGAAAGACGTTCACATACGTTCCGTAAAGCCTGAGAGCTTTGTTTGTTCAGCTTCAGTGTTGCTTTGTAGCTATCTGTGGACGGTGTGTTCTTGTGCGACATTGAGCTGACAACTTGGGGAGTTGGTCTGACAATAATTAGTGATTGATTAATTTATATGCATGGGTATCGGAGGGATTGACTTACATTATAGTATAGATGAGGCGGGTTGGCGAAAGAACATTAAGGATTGATCTGACAATAATTAGCGATGGATTGATTATACCGACATGCATGAAAAGAATACTACCTGATTTTGCCCAAACTACCATTGACGTTGTTGAGTAGATATGCTAAAGCAATAATGAGTTTATGGATAGTCACATGATCGGATTCAGACTCGGAAATCGTTGATATTGCCAGAGAGATGACGAGTGAACCTTAAGGAAGATACAGGGAAATGGGCAAGCGCCCAGGGGCAACACCCTAAAATATCAAAATTGTTTCGCAGAAGCATGTTGTGATTCAACTGGTCTGATGTTTGATCATTTTGAACCGAAGGTTTGTATTCAACCCATCATCACATAAATGTCAAGTTGGACTGTATGAAAATGTTGTATTGTGTTTAAAAAGTTATAATAATTCACTTCAACCTTCTAAGTCGTTAGGGCAACTCGTCGAATAGTCAAGAGTAAATGAGTGTCTAAGTTCGAGTCTGATTGCGGATGATGGTTCGATACCTTCCTTCGTCAACACCAAGCATAACAAATGGCACTAAGCTTACTGTTTAACAACCCACCATGCTCCAAAAATGTCGCAATCAGCAGAATATTAATATTCATCGATTTACATTGTTGTGACAACTCTATGAATTATTTTATTTGTTGGGAGACCTTCTGATTTGGTTACCAACACTAAATCTCACTCAGTTGTATATATCTTTGTAGCAACTTGCAGGGTTGCTGCCGCACTTTGAAGTACTGTCATATAGACTTTCTATTAAATATATTACCGAACCATATGCCACAATCAAAAAAACAAATTCGCTTCTTGCAAGAACTCCAGCCAGAAATTAGGAATCGTTGTGCCAAGTCCAGAAAGTGCTAGCCCAGTCAATAGGGTCTACTGAGTCGGCAATATGTTTTCGAATACATTCAAATGCCAATGAAAACCACCACTCCGACTAATACTTGCGACGAAATGACATCCTGGTAAATTGTTAATACCACTTTGACACTTCTGCATGAGTACTCCTCACCTATACATGCTTCGAAGATTTCCGCAGGCAAATACGGATGCTTTTTGGCACCTGCTCGTTGGGCTTTGACACGTTGACATCTGGGGGAGTTGCTGCAAACTTCTTATATGTAGTCAGTATTTCCCCTGTTGGTATATTGTCGATTGAGCGTTTTTGTTTGAGGCTGTGAGCAGTTATGATGATGGAGCTATCTAGAGTACGTACTCCTTTTTCGTTTCAAGCACTGAAACAACTGCAGTTGCCACATCAACCATCAAAAACTCTTAAAAACTCAGGTGTGTCTGTTCGTACTCATCGAGTCATTGATTGACTGCTTGAGAACAGCTATCCATCCATCGATCTTAGAGTTTTCTATAAACGGGTCATTCTACAATCAATGATAAGGTATTGCCTCTCAACTACAAACAAAATCGTATCAACAACATCTAAAATTGCCAATGCCATCAACTAAGAAGCGAAATGTCAGAATGTTCATTTGCAAGGTCTGTGGGAAGCGTTTCAACTCTGATACCTGAAGGACTGAACCTATGGAGAACAATAATGGCCAAGCGAACGATACACATTGGGAAAAAAATCCCTGCACCAGGGTGCATTCGTTACGTCCGGGTGTGAGTCGTGCACATGGTGCACCTGGAATGCCGGGAGGCAGGGTGATATGTAAGTCCTCGACAATATGATATGATACACTGCAAAAACACCTCTTGGTGCTATAGATTCACATGGTCGTATATCACTCTGCTGGATGCCTCCTGACGTTTAATATACTGTCTTTTTTGTCTGTTTGTTGCAATTGCATGGTGCTTGGTGCATGGTGGCAACACAGCTCTGTGCATTGTAATGATGATGCTACGCACTGCATATATTACCATACTGTCAGTGTTTCGCAAAGTAGTCTTGATTAAGTCAATTAAATTTATTTACACTTCTGAACATCGTTTTTACCCTTTTCACCACTGTATTGAACTCATCCTCCAGCATATGATAAATGTTGTTCCAGGTTGCTATATCCATATGACTGTTAACTATCCATTTATCATTCTCCGAGTTTGATGAAATGGGCTCCTCTGGAATTAAGTCACACGCACCCACAATATTTCCGGCACTGATAACTGCATAGGTATCTCCAGAAGATAGTTTCCCTACCCTGACAAGCTGCGATGCATTTTCTGGCATTCCACTGTTGGCAGGCTTTGTTACTTCAACATATGCTAGCCAAAAGATGTTCTTGCTGCCCGGATAGATGACTCGCAACTTGAATAGACGAAGCATACCGTATGGTATACGTCCCTGCAGTTACTTGTAAGCCAGCTCCTGCCCCGCCTGATATTGCGAAGTCTAAACCCATCCCCAGTCATGGCGGGCAGCCCCGGAATACCATCGTTTATCTCCTGTACATCTGAGCTTCTGAATAATGAGCTCGCCGTTCATAATGCATGATTATACCTGCAATCCCTGGTAAATTGCAGCAGCGCTGCTTAATAGATCATTTGAATTGATGATGATCTTCTTGGAGTGTAAGAAACAACAGGTGGCATCGTATAGTTCATTTCGGAGGATGTTGTCACCGATTGTTTTCAAGAGGCCTTGAAAGTTTGTGACTTTCCCTTTGTCTTTGTTCTGCTGGGGAGATATGAACCTCAATAAATGACGTCTAGAGGTTGCTTCTGTTGTCACTTCTGTTGTCGCCTGTAGAGCAGCTTGTTTACGATTCCATGCGTCACAATTGGCCTTTCTGACAGCGAATGCATCACTCCAAAGATGGTGGTTGATCATCTGAATATAGTAATCACCGGTTTTATTTGAGGCATCAAACCCATCCTTTATCTGCTTCTGGTGAGAGCTTTCTCCGATCTCTGTCGATCACTGTTTAAGCGATCTGTACCGTTGTATCTGCTCGCGGAAGTGCTGCATGATATGGATCATTGGAAGATTGAAATCGTATCCATGTTCAATGTATTTGGCAATTTCTGCATCGAAAATATCATTCCATGTGTCGTGAATGCACTGTCGAAAGACTGCTGTTTTCTTCTTGTTTTCCACTGAATTCAACTTGGTATCCCACTCGGCACACAATTCCGTACGTCTCTCTTTGGCATCTGCTGCAAGTCATTTGCCCGGCCCGAATTGTTGAAACACATCCTTCGAATCATGAAAGCAACATAGAAATTCATCCAGAACGTCCAGTGTTTTATCATCGTGAGAGTCATACTGGCAATAGAAATAGAACTCAATAAGAGAGTGAGAGCACTCAATTGCACAGTCAAAAAAACTATGCTGAGAAGGGCCTGGGTCCCGCAGCGCATTGCGTATAACACCCACAATGAATTGTATCATTGTCTTGATTTCTCCTCCGTTCCAACGTGAAACCTCCTTATATGCACATCGTGGCTTAGTCATATCAAGGTACGCAGGTATCGAGAGCGAAATATTGTTGAACCTACCAAGCTGCTTATACTGTTTGAGAAATTCGTAAAGCCATATCAGGAGGTGCTTCAACAGTCCAATTTGCATCGTATGGAGCAAATCAGACTTAGGAAGATGGCTTGTGATGCAATCGAGATACCATCAGATGTTGAAGCCTGGATTCACATCATGGAGTTTGAGTTTGGCAATAGTGAGAGGTGTATCTGAATCAGTGAGCATACTATATCTATTATGATCCCGGAGGTTATGTCGCTTATGTCTGTGGGGTAGATTACCCATCTCCAACTTGGGGCATTCGCACCAGTAGCATACACTATTCATAATATTGTGACTGTCACGGTGCTCGGGGTAATTGGCCATCAATGCAGCCAGTGTCCAATAACAATGCCTGAAGTTGCCATTGGCACAGTGGGCATAGAAGGTGCAAGTCTCAAAATTCAGTCAGGGTTGCAACACATGCTGTAGCGCATTCTGAGAGACCATTCGATTATGCTCTTTTTGAGCATTTCTTCTTTCGAGCAGGACATCATGCATCTTGATGGCAATGGGCAAAAGGGCGACCCACAACATGCTGTGCATTGTGTGCTTCATCCGTACGGCTGCTGATAGGTTGCTAATCGTCATATATATTGGCCATGCCTTCTTGTAGCCAGAGAGGTTAGTGAGGTGTGTGGTGTCAGACATGAATAGTATCAGCAACAGTGTGCCAATGGCTGGTGTTGTTGTATACATAATTGTGAGCATTGTAAACGGCATAAGAAGGAAGCTTACCTGCTTATCCCACCACCAGTCTCCAGTATGCATCTTGTTGTAAACACGGTGCCCAGAATCATTGAATCAACGTTTCAGAGTATAAGCAAGATATTCCTTATATGCTGGCTGCCAGAGTAGCCATTTTGCACACTCTATAATATCACAGTGCCAAAACTCAATTGCATCTGGATGCTGCACACTCCATGCCATCTGAAACGTAGCTTTCTTTCTGGAGCCATGGCCGAGTGCATCCTGCATTTCGTCGATTTTCTGTCAGAGGTGGTAATTCGATTTCAGAGAATCGCGCACACTCTCCTCAAGGCAGCAGTTGCCCATGAGTAAGTTGCCAATGATGCTCGTGGGAAGACCTTTTGATGAAATAAGCTCTGTAAAATAGTACTCCTCCTCACTGTCGAATAGATGGACTGGGTTGTCAAAGTATTGCTCAGCATTGTGTTTATTGTCGGTCGGAATGTATGCGACAGGGGCACCGGCATTGGGATATGAGAAGTTTGTAATTGTGTTCGAGTCTAATTCAGATGGTTCTGGAGAAGGAGACATGTGCAACGGAGGAAACACGTCGGGATTGCCAACGTGGTTTTGGTTAGCATGAAAACCACTCTTAGAATTATAAACACACTGCTGGAAGTTTTTTTCGAACGTGTTCATGTGGCTTGGAGTCTGTCTTTGCTTTAAGGCGTTGTGCGCGATATCGAGGATGATCGCTTTCAATGTGTTTGTAGAGGCACAAATCAGACTTGTATGGTTTCAAGAATACAGAACACAAATAATTCAAAGATCGTATGGAAGCCATGGCGTACTCGATGTAGAACATGCTGAGAGCTGAATACAGAATGTCTTGAGCGTTGCCATGCATGGATGGTTGCCATACAAGGGCAGTGGCATTATGCGTGATGCCATGGAGACTCTTCAAGGTGGAGATATTGTCCATAAAACATGTATTTTCAAGAGCTTCCCCTCCATTTGGACTATTTGCAGTTCAAAGTGGGCTTGAAAGTGCGCTTGGGCTCTCAATGCACTGGGCTGCAAGTGCATTTGGGCTGCTGGTGCACTTGAGTGGCAAAACTCAGGCGAAGACATACGATATCACTCGTTTTTTGTGCCAAGACATGTATTTCTTAAACAATCACCTCGATCTAGAACACTTGCAGTTCAAAGTGGGTTTGAACGTATGGTTGGGCTGTATGCGCACTTCGAAGCAAGTGCATTTGGGCTGCTAGTGCATGTGACTGGGCGAAACTTTCCTGAAAACATGTGATATCACTCATTTTTTGTGCCAAGATTCATCTTTAGTGTTCATGACACCATGGCACCAAGTGAAACCACTGTGCCTGGAGGTCTCTGCACCGTCAGAGATGCCTGTGACACTTGTCTCACTCTAAATGGCAGGTCCTGACTGTTAATGAGACTGCTATATATTATTATGTAGGAACTTGACATCACAGCCATATGGTAGAGACCGAAACTTACAGATTTTGACGCTTTGACCCAACCATTACTTGACAAGCCTCTAGAAGTGTTTTAAATGGCTCTCAGAGTTGAATGAAACATGCTGAGCATAATTCAGACTGGAAGAGAAGTGCCGATTGTGGCTCACAACCAGGAAAACTTCTTCTCCAATTCGATGTTTAATATTACCAATGCTTTAGCCAGTGCGCCGCTTCCACAATTCTAGCACCTTGGATGGTTTACTTTGCACTGTTTATATGCTGCCGTATACATCCTCCGTTTCGATTCTTCCCTATCTTCTCCATCTACTCTATCTTTACTTATTTACTCTGATTATTGTTTTTAGGCAGATTAACTCTAACCCTGCTTTACCCCTCTTATACTCTATAAAGCTCAGAACATTGTGATGCCACCCAAAGAGATTCCATCGACCCCCTCCAAAACTGATGCCATGAAGGATACTCTACTCCTAGATGGTTTCACGAAGCAGTTAATGGCCGAGCTCAGTCCGGGCCATATTCGAATATATGCAATTCACGGTGTCAAGGATGATGGTGCGATTGACTTGATGTATGTTATTCTTATTATGGACCCAGTGACTACAAGGCACTTTAGACAGTCTCTGGGAATGTGAAAGCAGTGGGCATCGACACAACCATGACACATTGAATGGTGGAGTGGGTTCTGGGAGTTTCTCTGGGACTGTTTGGACAAAACTTGGGTCCAGATAAATCGTTGTCACAAAGAAAACCCACCCCTACCTTCCGACTGCAACTCCAACTCCAACTCTGACTCCTGCGACGACAACTCCAAACATGGCAAAGCCCCTGCGAAGAAAGCCAACTAGTATCCTGGGAAACCACAGCTCAACCCACCATCCCACAAACATGGAACGCCCCCTACCATTGTTGCCAATGTCTCTTAGGAGAAATGAAAACTGGATAACATTTCGACCAATGCCATCCCTACCGCCCCAAACCTCACATACACCTTCTAGGTCTGCATTATTGACCCTGAAAGATATCCAGAAAGCTACCTCCATTGGGACGACATCTTTATGCACCACAGCACACACAGATGGCATCTCTCACAAGTTGAGAATTCCACTGCAAAGACTTTCCGATGGGCTGTGAGTCGCCTATGTCCTGCCAGGGATTTCAATTATATTCTTAGGTGTCTGGTCATGCCAAACAAAACCTCTCTGCAGCCATGTGATGCAACTTGACTAATTTGCAACGACTTTGTAGCCACCTTCTTCCCTATTACAGCTCACAACCGTCTCATTGTTGTGGCTGTTCTGAAGGCATTGGCAGTTGCACCTCCAAGTATTGCAAGGGCTACTCCACGAACACCACCACCACAACCTCGACCATTGCTTCCCAGAACAACTGGTGCCTCCAAACCGACCAAGAGCCCAACCCCTGCTGCCAGGTTTGTCGCAATAAACCACCCAGCAAAGACACAACCGGAGGTCACTGCCACTTGCCACGTCAAGTTTGCCCCTCTCCAAGACATATCTGCTGCGCCACATGAAAAGGAGTCATCATCTGTGCTGGAGGAATCAATGAATGACCCGGTAGTTGCACAATTAAGGAACCAGAGATTGCAATAGATGCAGCGGGGGATGAAGCCGGTAATGACGGTGGTGTTGATAGAACGTGAGGCAATGTATGACAATGGGCCAGGGTCAGAGAGTGTTAAGCCATTGGGGTCGGTAGCAATTGGTACGCACCAAGATGCCAATCCCAGTATGAGCTTTACACAGCTTGAGGCGTTGAGTTTGACTCCACTGGGAGGTATTTTTGACTTATGATTTTTGGTATGTCTAACAGTGCTGCGAATGACTCGTATACTGAAACACGTATTAGGTTCGTGTTTGGGCAGGGCGAAGTCGAAATTTGCATTTTAGAGAGTTGGTTTTAGTCTCATTTGGGTTGTCTTAGAATTATTGTCTTTGGTTTCTTGGCCAGGGGATGCTAGTGTTTGATTCACTCTTCCAGTATGTCCCATATCTTTGCACCAATTCACTAGCGAGCTAACGACGTATTAGGGATTTGATTTTTGCCGTTGATTATCTCATATCGAGTATTGTATCTGGGCTAACAAGCATTGTATTTCCATCTTCAGGAGTCGCTTATATCTTATATTAGATTGTACACCACATTTTCGTGACAAGCTAATACAATATGGTGTGAATTTGCCCTGTTATGAGACCACTTTTTCACGGCAATATGTCACTCCTTTTCCATACTGCTTTAACCTTCGTCTGCACCGTGGAGTTGAATTCACAACTCCATCCACTCTTTCTGCATTTCTGCCAGTTCAGCTTTCTGAAAATTACTCGAACAACAAAGCTACCGCACAAGGTCACATCCTCAATTTCAAAAGCAACACTGGCCACGCCAGGAGTTGTCTTTCCAATACCACATTTTGCAAACGGTAAAATGAGGAAACCCGCTTTGCAGGCTGACAGGCAGAAGCGAAAGTGGACGAAGGCTACAGCTTCACATATCGAAGCTTCAACTACTCAGATCACCTCAGCATCTACACCCATCACAGCCCTGCAGCCGTCTCTGGCCCAGCCGAATGCAGCCACCATTTCGATATCGCCATCACCCAGTAACATTACCATCAGTATTTGATCAGTGATGGACCTTAGTCATCTCCGGAGTACACACCCATCATTATCAGCTTCACAACTTATCACATTGTCTCTGCCACATACACCATCAACTGGGTCTGTAAGGAGTTAACGGTATGGGAGTTGAAGTGTCCTTGCACCAGGTGACCTTCGAGTTACTACACTACTGGAGACAATGCATCGCATGATTGAGAACCAACTACTGAGCGAGAGATCATTTCCAACTGAAGCTGAGTTAATGCTGGTAGCTTATACTATTTTGAGAGTGGCAGATACTGACTAACATCGTTTCTACACAAAGTCAGTAGTGTATTGCTGGCCCAAGGCATGCAGGCAGGAAGGAGTCAATATTAGCTTCCCAGAATGTCAGAAGCAGTGTCTCAGGATAATTTGGAATCCCCCAGAATTGCATTCTCATTGACTATCCGGCCATATGTCGTATTAAAAACAGTGGCAATGCAGTCCGATCACACCTGATCAAGAATGCCTGTGATTGTGTAGGGAGACTATACAACTTGCATCGATTCGAAGATGATGATGAGTGCCTCACACATATTGACCAATTACTCTCAGATTTTATATTCACTGTGCACCAATGCGATCGTATGAACGAACCAGAGGTGAGTCCTGTCAGCCATTCTCAGCATCGCTAACACCACCACCAACAAGCTAGCTACTGTCTTGCTGAGGAGATTCCACAATTTCTATACCTCCACTTCTTCCAACGAATACGCAAACGCGGCAGGTATTTGGAGTGCATCCAAGATTGAATTCAAGAACAGACACCCCCAGCACTGATTGTGTCAACATGTACGGCATTGCATTACGCACTGACGGAGTGGCAAAGAAATTGAGGTTCAGCTCCGACAAAGGTTGATTGCGATAACTTCAAGATTTGGCGGAACAGGCCAGAGTGAGAGTACTACTTCAATCGAGATCATGACTGCAGTAAGTATGGCCTTTACAATGCATGCAATTGCTCGAATATTTTGCAGAGACTTACACCGATCCCATGAATATTTGGAACAATCTCCCATCTTCTTTAAGACAGAAGGTAATCAAGTCCATATGGGCAGCTCACAACATCCTCATTCCACGTGAGAATGGAGCAAATAACATGGCTGCTGTTGCTACCAAACCTCGTCGGGTGGTGTCAAACAAAACTGCAATGTAAGCTCTGATGATGGAGCCAGACATTGAAACTCCGATCATTTCAGGAATCCGCATCCCCATTGCTAATGATATGTCATTCGATGATGAGGATAGGGTTGACGATTGCGACAATGATAATGACAATGATCACGATGACATACACAGTACCAGGAGTCGTGCCCAGCAACATCGTGGCCTCCAGCTGGATGATGATCAGGTCGAGAATGAGGAGGTAGCGGATGAGGACGAGGACGAGGATGAGGATGAGGATGTGGATGAGGATGCGAATCAGGATGAGTACAAGGATGTAGAGTCGGAATCGGTGGATGACTGGGAAGGAGAGAACAGTTTAGAGAATGTACTTCAAGCTGGCTGCGACATGCAGGATGGCATTTGGAACTGGAGACTGTATTGATTAGGCTTAAATATCGAACATCATACCTATTAACGTCACTGTACTGTATCCATCGCCTGAGCTGTGAGTGCAATTCAAGGCATCGTATACATGACGCATGCAGTGAACAGGGCATCATGTCAAGGTATACATTGCGCTCAGGTGTTATATGAGTAGTATTGTAGATGAATAGGTGTGCGCACTGTATGACTGCGTCGGTAACAGATACTGCGTCAGTAACAGAGATACTGCGTCAGTAAGCAATGGGTGCACTCCATGGCTGCATTAGTAAGGAATACCATGTAAGGAGGTGCAAACACAACCCCCAGGGTCATGTATACATACGTGCAGTGTCACGCCACGTCGAGATTAAATGGTTTCGATTTCAGCGCCTGGTGGGCCACAGACCTACGTACGTCCTGGGCGCAACTTGGTTTTTTTCCCGATGCAATGATGTGAGCGGCTTTAAACTTTACCTTAAAATCACATCTGAGTTTAGCTATCAACAATACAAAGCAGAAGTGAAACATCCAGAGTCACCTGAGCAATGAGGATAATCGAAACTGACCCACTGTCTTTTGGAACTATGATTCCGTTCCAGATACACTTGATTACCTACAATCACAACCACCAGAGCCTTTGGCACCTGCAGAATCCATACCAGTAACACATGAATTTCAAAATGCTGGTCTGCCATTGCACTACGTTCCCTCCAAAACTGAAGCCAACTCCACACATTGTCATGCCAACCCTTGGCATGCGTTTTCTGACGCTATGGAGTTGCGCCGTGCGGTTATATTGACTGTGCATGGAGCGACATCAAGTATGATAGATGATATGTTACCGGGAGACGCAGGGCTCCAACAGTCGGTCAAACAATCTCTATAGTCAACACATATACTCCATTGGATAATTGACCTAATGTCTGATGGCCTTGGCCATTCTTCATGGATGAAGCAAATGAAAAATTTCATATCGAATGAAAACCACCCTAAGCCGATCGAGTTTTACTCCCAGAATATCATAGTATGCGCCAAATGACTTTCATGTCAAAAGGCATATGAGAAGGATCTAGTGTATGCTCCTGAGTACCAAATCAGCAACAATGTGCATCATCTATTCAATGAGATACACACAGCAGACTGGTGGTGGGAAACCCAGATATGTTAATTGCCTGGAGAATTGAACGAATTGTTCTGACCACGTTCAGCATTGTCTCCCAGAAGGGAAAACTGTTGTTCCCCTGATCTTCTTCTCCGATTTGACATATCTCACAAATTTCTCCGGTGATAAGAAAGCATGGCCTGTATACCTGACCATTGGCAACATCTCCAGCACCGTTGTGGGAGAAAAATCCGTGAAAAGAATTCTTATACAACAGCGACCAATAGGAGGCTGAAGAGAGTGGCTTCGTTTTGAGGAGCGTTGGGAGAGACCAGCCCCAGTGAGATGATGCTTGATTGGCTCAAACTAAGAAACAAAAGAGAAAAGAAGAAAAGGGATCAGATGATGATTGGGTGCATGTCGTGCGTGTCCATATAAAGTCTGAACCCCTGGCAATGGCGGGATGCAGAGCCTCAACAACCCTAACCCACCAACAAATCCACTATTTTGTGAGTTTAGTGGAGGAATCGATTGTCCCACCACAACTCCTCCCTGGCCACCATGTGCGAAGCACGCGAGTCTCCTGGTCGAAGATCCTCCTTATGCCTCCCATATCCCCTTTGCGATCTGTCCACTGGAAATCGAATAAAGAAATAAGAAACGGGACGAAAACCAGAAGCAAGTGCGAATCGAAAAACAACAAAACACAAGAGAACCATACAAAATAAACAATACAATCCGGCCCCAAACCTACTCTATCCGATCCTCCAACTATATCCTCCTTTCGATCTACTTATGGTGCCATGTGAGGTCGGTGTCTATCATCCCGGTTTAATGAGACGGTGCTCAAATCCTCCTGTGGTTTTCATCACTGTTTGATGAGACGGTGCTCACTCCTCGACCCCCGCTACACTCTGCTCTATACTCTCCACTCCAGCCATTTTGTCCCTGTTTTATCAGGCAGTGCTAACTTCTTTCTCTACTCCATGCCAACGTGCCGGTTTAATAAGACGGAGCTTACTACCTCGCCTCCGCTGCACCAGCCGTATCATCCGGTTTTCCCTTCAACATCTGCATGCTTTTCTTCCTCCCAAATACGCTCGCACATCCCAACCCGCTTCTTTCCACCAAGTATCTCTGACCGCTGGTGGGAAATGGATTTTCCCCTCCCTGGCCTGTTGTGCAATGCACACCTGGTCAGAAACAGATTGATCACCGCTTCTCCAGCATTCGAGCTTTTCGTACAGCTGGGGGCGGGTGGGTGGTTTGTTTTGGGTGAGGCTGCACGCTGTGCTCCATATCTTCTTACACCAGCTGTGTCAATTGATCCGGTGATGAAAGCAGTATGGAGGTATGTGACGACTGTGCAGGTGGCGGTCGTGGTGGAGGCGGTGATAGTGATAAAACCGAGCAGGTAGGTGGCGGTGATGGTGGCGATAATGGCAGCAGTAGCCAAGTGTCAGCCTGCACGCAATCTCTCATTGTACAGTAGTCACGAATCGCTGGTTCCATCGGTATCTCACCACATGTATGTCCAAACATCAGTCAACCCTTGGAATTGATGCTGATGAGACCATTCCCCAGATCCGCATGGAAATCTGCACACTTCCGCAAGTTGTGGTCACCAGTGCAGTAGCAGCATGGCTCTCATTGTTTGGAGTCTCGTGCAGGCGTCTGTTGGTATGGCGGTACATGGTCGTTCTCGTGGTACAATTGTTCAGGCTCTGTTCGGCATCGTATTGTTGTCTTTACTCTATGCCGATTGACGAATCGGCATCGATGGACATGCAGACTATGTCAAGTCGGAGGAGCATCAGCTGGAGAAGAATCCATGGAGACCGGAGGAGATGTTGCTGTTACCAAGAACATCGTGGGAGCAGTGGAAATTGTCAGAGTCTCGGCAGACACGGTAACTGGGCAACTCATAGGTGCAGTAGAAATTGGCAAAGCCGAGGATGATGTGGGAGCAGGAGATGGAGAAATTCCGGGTGCCATTGGAGCGAGAGCCATGGAAGTCAAGGGAGTCATGGGAACTATGAGTGCCGTAGAATCAGGGAGAGCCGGAGAAGTCATGGGAGCTGTGGATGCCATGGGAGCCATTGGAATTACCGGAGTCATAAGAGCAGTGGAAGCCATTGGCTTTGTTGAAGCTGTGGGAGTCGTGAGAGATGTCAAAGTTATGCAAGCCGGAGAAGGTATTGCAGCCAGAGATATTGGAGAAGCTGGAGAAATGATCGGAAACAAAGAAGGAAGAGCCGGACAAGTTGTGGAAGCTGTGAGAGTAATCGAAGACATGGGAGCCAGAGAAATTGTCGGTTCAGGTGATGGAGTTGAAGTTGTCGGGAAGGCAGCAGCAGGAGCGAGAAACCCAAACGTTGCTAGGACCTCCACAGCAGAGATCTTTGAAGAGATCCAACTATGGAGTTTGCCATAGTCGAACGTACTTGTCTCGAATGGGCATATGCCGAGCTTGGATATCGCCTTCGTCCAGAGTGGCCGGGGAAGTGCAGGCAGCAGCATTTTGTTACGGGGGTGCTCTTGTGTGTGTAGAGGCAGATCGATATCGTTCAGTGTGTTGTCGATACAATCTGATTTTGACAATTACGACGTAGTTGAAGAAGTAGAACTCGAGAGTGATACATCGTAGACTTTGTCGGAAGTGTACGTATACTGGCATAACACAAGGGCATGGCCGTTCACCAATTTAGTAGTCGTAAGAGTCTTGGAAATACTCTTCCGAAGATTCGTCAAAGGCTCGCTCAGATGGGTACTTGCCGGTTGCACAGAAGTGGATGTAGTCGTCCACGAGGTTATGGTATACCAGTAAGTCGTATACGAACCGGAAGTGCGCAAGGGTCTGGCAGCAGTTGTGTAGGTAGGCGGCGTTGTGGATAATGATATCTTCACGTGCGTATTCGGACATGAGTAAATAATAGATATTCTTAAGGTAAAAAACTTAATAATATTTCAGGTGGTTTTCCACTGTTTGTTGTTCCGACTGTGGTTGTTTGCTAGAGCTTGATCGTTGTGTTTAAACAGTAGGTTTTACGTGGTCTTTTATAGGTGAGCATTTCCCGTCAGAGGTATATCAGTGAGGCATGACGGTACTTCTCCTATCACTATGATCTGTGTGTATAGTACTATCTCAATAACACTTAGTCCACCGAAGTGGGTGTTCACATATTCACCGATCGTTGCAACAGAGCCGATCTCAGTAGATAGTTGTGGAGAATTCCGTTTGACAATGAGTGGGTGCGTAAGCCCCCACCAGGCATCCCAAAGGTTATCCTGCGCTCATGGCGCCATTGCTGACGCATATATCGGACCATGATTTCGTATTAGTTATCTTTCGTCATCATGAGTGGAATAGTGATCAAAGGTTTAATGAGCTGCCAACCCATACTTTGCCACGTACCTAGTGTCATCGCGTCTTACCCGTGTTCCCCGTAGGTTGGTGCACTCTCTCAGTTATCGCTTGTATTGCGACAGCGCTGGGGATCGACAGTCTAGGCCCGAACACTTATTTTTTATGTAGAGTCAACTACCGGGGCGCAGTTAGCTTATCTCCGTTGACTATTTCACTCGGGAGATAGCAAAGTCCCGCATACTAAAATAATATCGTTCGTCCGCTACGATCGGAGAACTGTGTTCCGACTGTAGCTTTTATCCCAGTATTAGTTTGATATGAAGTAACACTGGTCTGATTCATAACGCACAGCTGACTTCTGAAGTCTCTGCAAGGCAGTTATGTTTGCTTCGGCAGTATGGTTTGGTGTGTCCCATGCCTTGGCCAGTACAGAAGGAATCACCCTTCCGTTACTGTCAGATCGAGTGTACGTACTGTCTCTACCTGCAGATTGCAATTCTGAGGCCGAGACCCGGTATTGGAGCATGGAACATTATGAGAATTTCACCCGGCTATGTTGGGCCTTCCGCTCGCTCATCAGTAGACATCCTCAAGGGTGTAATCTCAGCCGTACGTCATAGTTCTACGTAGGTGAGCTTGGGAGACTAAGCCTGATGTACCTCGTACGTATGATAAGGGAAAACCCCTAACACATTTCCGTTCTCTCGTACTTGCACATCCTCTTGCGCTCAATCAGCACTACACTGATGTGATTGAATTGGCAGAGAAAAGACTTGAGACTGTCCATATCATTGTCTCAGCCCCCGAATGCCCCACAGAGATGTTCCAGATATTGGCGTATGTAGACAAGGGAATCGGGCTGGCTGTGGCTATACCGAAACACATCCAATATCTCCTTCTTGAGCGCAGCCCAGTTTTGATTCGTATAGCTGCACATTATTATCACCTTTTCCCTGATCTCTTCTGTGCAGTAATAGAGAAGCATGGCAATGACACTGCTCTCGGTAACATCGGTGGTGGTAAAGGCAGCCAGGCTCTCGTACTTGTAAATGAAAGTCATCACATTCACCCTGTGAAAAGAGGGGGCACCTGGGGCATAAGGTAGTGGCATCGCATTCCGTTGCTTGGTGATAGCCTCAGCAAGTCATCCTGCGATATCCATCGTAGTCGGTTTGCAGGATGCCGGTGCGATGGTTTGTTTCATACTGGATGGGGTGATATTCGCAATGATAATGGGGTTTGATCAGCCTTGTGTTTCGGAATCGCTGTTAATTTTCTCGCTATCAGTGAGGCATCGTATCAGTCCAAAGACCACTTTCTGCTCATCCTATTTCCGTGTTATCGCTGAATGCATCTATTTGTCTCTCACTTCAGACTCACTTTCCCGTACTCAGCTTTCCAAAACGAAATCCACGTTTGGGTTCCAATTGTGGGAGAAAAACCGGGAAAATGATTCTCACATATCAGTGACCATTAAGAGGCTGTAAAAGAGCGCCTTTGTTTCGAGGAGCGTTGGGAGGAAGTAGCCCCAACAAGATGATGCTTGATTGGCTCTAAACTAAGAAATACAAGGGAGAAGAAGAAATGAGATGAGATGATGATTGGGTGCATGTCACACGCGTCCATATAAAGTCTGAACCCGTGGAAATGGCGGGGTGCAGAGCCTCAATAACCCTAACCCACCAACAAAGCCACTATTTTGTGAGTTTAGTGGTGGGATAGGTTTTCCCACCATACCGTACAGATGAAACCAACAACTCACAGCGTTGTCCTGGTAACTCTTATCCCACAGCCATTGAAGTTACGTGATATCCCGGATCTACAAAAGGCCCGCCAACAGGCCCATGATTGACTTGTCATGCAGAGTGTTCTTGACTACTTACTGCAGCCTCTGACCAACACGCAAAATTGTCTGTTCACCGTTTATAGTGCCGACGGTCATTACCAGCAATGCTATCCGTGTCTGCATCAGCAAAATATCCGAGTTGCGTTTGGTGCCTATCTAGGCTCCCAACGCTCCCAACGCTCCCAACGCAACTGTGCGCTTGCTTAGGTGAGTGTCATCGGCTTAGTGCTTACAACTGCAGTCCCGGTTGCAGCGGCAACTCGTCACATCGCCATCGCAAATCAACAACATGCTTGGGGCATTCGCCAATTAATATCGAGTAAGTAATTACACGTTACATTACGACGGCTTTGTACTATGTAACATACTATCCAATCGGCTTGATTGACTGTGCAACTTCATACGTCGCTCCATACACACTCCACCATCATTGCCATTTCTCATGTCTATGTCTTATACTGTACAATGTTGGCAATTGACATGGCAACTCTGTTCATTGCTCAATATTCATCGCACTTCACGTCAGTCACATCTAACCGATGGTGCCTGTGATAAGTGTCAACTTTTTTATCCTTGCATCATATTGCGGTGGAATTCTTCAGAATTGACCCGGTTATTACAGCAGATTTGGATAATATATGGTTCAATTGCACTATCTATGCCACACAACAACATAAAATGTTGCCATAACAATCATCTGCATTGTAATACTGTTCCAACTCATGGCCATTCACACCATCTGTCTCCTCACCCCCATCCTCTGCCCCCTCTGCCTCCTCTACCTTCTACTCTGCCTCAACGCTCCTCTCCACCTCTAACTGCTCCCTCATCTGACATTCTGCATCTGGATGGGGCTCACCATCGTCATCGGAGTCATCAACTATTGGATCATAGTGCACCCGACTCCTACGATTGCTTTGAGATTCACCTGCTATTGCACAATACACAATATGAGAATCGGTGTCATGAATTTGATCAGATCGATAGCTATCATGGAATTGGTTGTCATCATCATGCTTGTTGTCGAGACAATGGTCCTCATTGTCCAGTCCATATTCAATATAGCCAAAGTAATTCACAACGGGTATGACCGGAAGATGGTCGTAAATCGGCTCCTGCTCTATCTTGGTGTCATCCTCAAGAACACGATCAATGGCTGCAAGGTCGGGAGCCGGCAGCAGCAGTGGAGAAGCAACCGGGTGAGTTGGCTTGCCAATGATCAGGCGGTTCAACTGATTCTTGACCCCAATCTTCTCTCAGTTATGATACTTTCCGTGCAAGCCATTCCAGCGCTCCATATGCCTGCTGTATAGTGCTTGAATTGCCAGTGCAATGCACATAGTAGATGGAACAACTTGAACTTACGAATGACATGCTCCCAGGAGAATGGAAGCTGCGGAGATGGCTTCATGTGTCTGTTAGGAGTCTTGCCCTCAGTCCTTACATACTCTTCTAGCGCACACTGAAGTGCTTTTGCTGAGAGAACTATGAGAGTTGGCATGATGGTCTTACGAATCCAATTGTACTGGCCTCGGGCCAGTGCTCCCCTTTTCCGGGTTTGTTCAAAAAAATAAAGATGCAGCAAATGACTTATCTCTTGGGCATGGAATGCCGAAGCAACCTCCTGAAATGTCATGTCAATTTCGCACATTGATAAAGAGGAAGCATACCGATAACGCAAATCATATGACTATTCACAATCCTCAAGTATCTAAATGAACTGGTCATTCTTCAGGAGATGCCGAATGATTGAGAGTTTGTTAGCGTCACAAGAACAACTGTCAAGTTTGTAAAGCGATCCAACTATGGCTCTGGCTTTGCCAATTATTGATGATCGGATAGAGTTCAGGCACAATTTTATCCATTTGTAGAGTCAAGTCAGCGACGTGGAAAATTGTTGAAGTCACGTACATATGTGGTGGCCATCTTCCCATGTGCATACCATGAAGCCTTGCAACCGTACACCTCTTCCGCCTCCTGCCATAAATCATTAACTTCCTGGCAAAGATTTTTCTTAGTACTGGCAATTCTCTGAGTTGTAAAGGCAATTACCAAGGCTATTTGTTCATCAGTCAAGAATGGTTTCCCCTGCAGAATACGAGACTCAATGGTTCGTGTTGAATGTTTGAGTATTGCCTGGTACATATTGTCAGTAATTGCCATTACGCTGTAAGAGGTTTTGGGGATTTCAGGATTCTGGATGATAGCCTTGCGTGAAGGTGATGACGATTTTATACGTTGGTATAACAATTCGTCGGGTTAATCCACTCTGTGGTGTAATGGGCTGGACACTATGTCCATCATTAATGACGAACGGATGTGAGATAGTGGAACTGCTGATGAGTGGTCTTGTGTCGGTGCCACTGGCGATGTGTTAGGTCACTGGAGAGTTGTTGAATAATGAATCGGAAGGTCCCTAATATTGGCGGCAGATATGTTGGTTGCTGGAGGAGTTACTGCAATCTTTTTTGGGTTGCTCGAGCGATTCAGGGCGTTGTTTCCTACTTTTGGCTGTTTGGAATGCCAACTAGAATCCTGATAAGAAGTATGTGGCACAGCCTTGCGCTTTCCATTGATGATTCGACTTTTTGATTAAACGGAACTAGTGTTAACAACAGTTCCAACCCGGAGCCTCCGGGTCGAATCCGTGTTGGAATTGACCCGTTTTCAAATCAACAGTTCAGGTTGTCAGTTGAACCGAACTAGAAAGAATGGTCCGGGTTGACTACATATTTTGGAACCAGCTAAATTCCCGGCTTGTTAGATGGGTCTAAAAGCGGGTTCATACTATTGCACATGCGACTTTTAATATTCTCAATTGAATCGAATAAGCGATTCTTATCTGCAATTTTGCCCATCATTAAACTCACTTCAATCAAATTCAATATTATAACTTCAATTTATTAAATATGTATCATACCCTGGTAGTGCAACTTTGTAACAAGAAGAAAGACGGCCAAAACTATGTTTACACTTAAGCTGTAGTAAATTCCAGTATGTTGTAGTATGTGTCAATTACCACAAATATTTTAGTATCAATAATTTCTATTATCATAATATTGCCTACCTTTCACACATTTTATTCATATCTACTTTAATTTTACCTTTCAAATTAACTTGAAAAATGCGGGAATAATATTACAATGGGCCCAGTATCTGTGTTTCTCTAATATACTGTCTTAACAGCCTTTTCATTATATATAAATGAAATATAAAACATTTCTCAATAGTGACCAAGAAAATTACAAAATTAAAGATACCTATGCCCCATTACAAGAAACAGAAAACTAAAAGAAATATAAAATAATGATCACCGCTCTACCGTCGCTTATTCCCTTTCCCATTGCGTTTTTGCTGTGTGTTGACAGGCGCAGGGTTCATAACGATTAGAGTTGCTATTTTATTAGACTTTCGAACTGGCCTGATAAAGCCTTCGATGTTAGGCGCAGCATGTACATATAGCTGTTCTGCCTTATCAATCACATCAGAATCATTGCATATATCCATATCGTCTTCATTGTCAGCCTCTCCATCATTCTCATCAGCGTTTGGATTGTCCAAGTCACCGTTCCAATGGAGCCAATCATCAGTATCAGAATTCGTTTCGGAAGAACTATCATCATCACTTTGGCTAGGATGGCGGTCGATTCTACGTATTCGTTGGATGTTGAGAACTTTGGTTTTGCCACCAGGGAGGTCGATCTGTGATAGGACGGTGGAAGTGGAGATTGTTCAGTCATTTTGAAAGCTGCAACACCATCATGTTCAAAGGCTGACCATGATGCTTTAACTGTCTCTTCAGTGTCTGAAATGTAACCCATGGCAGTCATTTGCTTATTCTGGGCGTGTGATGCCTTCTGAGTTGCGTGTAGGTGTTCACTGCCCTGCCACATCTCCAAAATGGCATGAACCTTGGCCATCTGGTGCAGCTTTGTTTTCTCAGTGTCTTTCTTGATTTCAGAGTCGTTATCAGATATTGATGAATCTATTTGTGATGTATCACTGGCCAAAAGACCGAGATTACTTCTCACGAATTCCAAACAACCACTTTTTCTCGAAGTGTTTCACATCTAGTGTTTGACTTCCTCCACCCTATGACATCTCGGCAAAGTGAAAAGCTGGCATCCACTCCAACCCAGTATGGCATGATTGAGAAGATGTTCTGTGCTATAGTGGCTAGATCGGTATACTTCGTGTTCATCTGTTCTTGCTGTCGCCACGAGTCGGTTATGTCGGGTATCCAGAAAGCCCTGCTAATCTCGGTGGGGTCGGAATCATAATCATTAAGATTGGGGTTAATTTGTCCCCAATTTTTAGGTATCTCGGGTGGTGAATTCAAATAGAGTATAGTGGTCGTCAATAAACGTGCTGTGCAATCGCTACGCCTGGGAGTACATTCCGCTATGTTTGCAGGTGTAAAATACTCATCATCACTTGACAAATCATATGGATCATAAGTCGATTGACCTGGCCCCGACACTGCTATAGAGGCGAATAAGTTATGATTCGGTACTGGTTGAGGTTTTCCGGCGGTCTTAAATTGGTTTTTGGTGCAGTATTCATGCTCCACATATTTTTTGAATGCATCCTTGTATTGGGCAGTGAAGGAACCCTCATCCTCAGGATTAACATCCATAGCCTTGTCCCACTTCCGAAATGATCGCAACTTCCGAAAAGGATCGGGGATTTATGCTGCACTGAGGAGCATGCCTGTCTCTGGTATTACTTCGGTGTAATATTTGGACAGCTTTTGGTGTGCAAACATCAAAGTAAAGCACAGATTTTCTTTCCACTGTGTTTTGTTCTTTGCCAAAGTACGCATTACGCCATCTAGATGATCGAATATATCATTGTATATCATGATGACATGGTGTAAGGTGACTGTATGCCGTTTAGACATCCAATGTGTCCAGTAAAGAAATGATCTTAGCACCTCCATTCCGTATTTGACAATAAGCCATTCGTCTTCAGTTGTAAATAAAGGCTGGTAATTACGGAAATTAGGATTTTTAAGCGACTCCAGTATAAACTCTCGCAAACTGTATGCCTGCTCTAGTAATTCCTGAGTTGAATTCCACCGTGTTTTTACATCTATGGTAGGCAGTACTGCAATTCTGACTTTGGATTTCTGGCATTTGAGAAACTTATTTCGTCTTCCTGGAGTCAGAGTAATCAATAGCGCAAGCATTCTCTGCTATTTCAAATGTCAGTATTCATAATCAAAGTGTAGATAATATGCAGTAACTACCTTTTAAATTATCTTAGCTAATCCAGGCATCATGGCTGCTATCTTAGAGATTCTTGCATTTCCAGACTTCCGCAGCTTTTGGCTTTAATATAATGCCGCACTGTCATTGTCTCCAAATTGCTCGTCATGCTCATTCGCTTCCCATAACTATGTTCGACCTTTCACCCCCAGACTACTCATAAATGCCTCTACAGAAAGCTGAATGACATGCGCCATACATGGTATATGGTTTTGTAATGCCGACCATTCAATTGCAGAGGTTTCCAGTGTCGATTGTAGCTCCCGAGTCATTCAGTAATTGGATGAGGCGTTTTCAGTGGTTATACCGAGTAATCGACCGTCTGTAAGGCTGAAACGTTCAAGTACCTTCTTCAAATGCTCAGCCAGTTGCTCACCTGTGTGTTTGCCTTTAACCTATGGTTGTTTGTCACCAGTACAAATTATTAAAACCTAGAGGCCACAAACCTTATTGAATGCAAGCTGTACTTCTCGAAGGCGCCACATAAGATCTCTATGATAGCTAATGACTGACACAATCGCCAATTTATTGGTTGATGTCCATCCATCTAACGCTACACTGACTTTATTTTTTGTTGGCAACTGCTTTCTGATTGCATCAATTGTGAGGGAGTATTCTCTTTGGCAAATATTACTGAGACTACTGGCAGAGGGAAGAATCAAATCACATCGTAATGTATTAAACATTCATCATAACTCCAGGTTCGTTATAGGGTTCCACAGAATGTGAGCAGAAACAAATCCTAGCATTAAATAGCGGTTCCAGGTTTCTTGGTTGAATTCAAGAATTGTAAAGACATTATCTGCCAGTTTTGTACGTTCTATCTGTTAAAATTGTCAGTATGGTCAGGGATTTCAATCAGCCTGTGTTTGATGGGAACTACTTGCCACCATAACACCCTGACTGCCTTTCTTCTTCAGTACAGCTAAAGCTTGCTCATCACCAGCTGTATCTGTCAATAAGGAAACGTCTGATTCTGTTAACTTATTCAACTCTGCTTTGTATGTCTTTGATTGGAGGTGTTTCGCCATAGTACTTGTTCCATTCTCCTATGGATGTACCAGAACTGTGTGACAAACGATACAAATGACGTCGGGGCAGCCGTTTTCTGTTTTTGCGCAATGTTTGTAGTATCGCCATGCCGCTGCATGCCGGGAGCCACTCCACACAATCATAGTTTTTGTTTGAACATTCATGGAGGTCCGCCATTTATCAAACACTATTTGCAATATTTCATTGGTCAAATCTCGAATAAAGACACATTCATCTTTAGAGGAGTACATTACTTCGAGTGAGGATGTATCAATGGACTTTGCAGCAGCCATTGAAGAAGTGTTTGAAGGGAATATAAAAGCAGAATGAGAAAGACTTCGAACTGCACTGCTGTCAAAAATATTGATATGTCTATGGATTTCCTGATGTCTTATATACCAGCTTCCACAGACTGTTCTTGAGATGAAATGATGGACAGTGTGTCAGTAAAAATTGATTTGTTGATAAAGGCAATCAAAACTACAATGAAACTAGTGCAGTCAAAACAATCCCACGTACTAGAGATGTTGTGTGCATGAAAATCGTTGACGTTCCGTTGACACTTACTTTTACTCCTGCAGCCTACATGTCTTATCGCATAATTGCACTGTATTTGATTGTAAAGACTGGCTTTCATGCATATTTGACAAAAATATATCTCGTGATACAGATAAATCGTGATTTAATTCTTTCAATTCAGACGTTATTCGGATAAATTGCATACCACTGATTTGTCAATAAAGGCGGACAATACTTGAATTATACTAACAAAATGTATCTGTTCCCTCCCATACCCAATATTTTGTGACTACAAATCTGTGAAACTCCATTGACGCTCACTTTTACTCCTGCAGCCTAGATATCTTATCGCACAATTGGACTATATTTGATTGTGAAAGCTGGCTTTCATACATATATAACAATAATATACCTCTCAATACAGATAACTCATGATTGAATTTGTTCAATTCAGACGTTACTCGGATAAATTGCATACTACTGATTTGGCGATAAAGGCGGTCAAAACCACAAAAAAACTAGTCCAGTCCAAACAATCCCACGTACGAGAGATGTTGTGTCACCAAAAATCGTTGACGCTCCGTTGATGCTCACTTTTATTCCTGCAGCCTACGTGTCTAATCGCACGATTGCACTTTATTCGATTGTGAAAGCTGGCTTTCATACTTATCTGACAAGAATATACCTCGCGATACAGATAAATTGTGCTTTAATTCTTTCAATTCAGTGGCTGCTAGGATGAATCGTTTACAACTGATTTGCCGATAAAAACAGTCAAAACCCCAATAAAACTAGTGTAGTCAAAACAATCCCACACAGGAGAGATGTTGTGTCACCAAAAATTGTTGACGCTCCATTGACGCTCACCGTTACTCCTGCAGCCTACGTGTCTAATCGCACGATTGCACTTTATTTGATTGTTAAAGCTGGCTGTCATGCATATCTGACTAGAATATACCTCGTGATACAGATAAATCGTGGTTTAATTTTTTCAATTCAGTGGCTACAGGGATAAATTGTTTACAACTGATTTGCTGATAAAGACAGTCAAAACTACAATAAAACTAGTGCAGTCAAAAAAATCCCACACACGAGAGATGTTGTGTCACCAAAAATCGTTGATGCTCTGTTGACGCTCACTTTTACTGCTGCAGTTTATGTGTCTTATCACACGATTGAACTTTATGTGATTGTAAAAGCGGGCTTTCATGTATATTTGACAATGATATATCTCGCGATACTAATAACTCGTAATTTAATTCCTTCAATTCAGACATTACTCAGATAAATTGCATACCACTCACTCGTCGATAAAGGCAGTCAAAACTTCCCAATGACTAGTGCAGCCAAAACAATCCCACGCACTAGAGATGTTCTGTTACCCAAAATTGTTGACGTTCCATTGACGCTCACTTATACTCCTGCAGCCTACATGTCTTATTGCATGATTGAACTTTATGTCATTGTAAAAGCTGGCTTTCATGCATATTTAACAACAATATACCTTGCAATACCAATAACTCGTAATTTAATTCCTTCAATTCAAACATTACTCGGATAAATTGCATACCTCTGATTTGTCGATAAAGGCAGTCAAAAGTACAATATCACTAGTGCAGTCAAAACAATCCCACGCACGAGAGATGTTGTGTCACCAAAAATTTTTGACGCTCCATTGACATTCACTTTTACTCTTGCAGCCTACATGTCTTATTGCATGATTGCATTTTATTTCATTGTAAATGCTGGCGTTCATACATATTTGGTAAGAGTACACCTTGTGATACAGATAAATCGTGATTTAATTCCTTCAATTCAGTGGCTGCTGGGATGAATTGCTTACAACTGATTTGTAGATGAAGTCAGCGCTTTCGACCGGCTTTATGCGGCATAATGATAATGATGTAAATTTGTTTTATATATAGCGTACTTTCGTCATCCAGCTGGTTGTGTCAAATATTTATGGTCACCCCTGAGGTCTTTGTGAGATCACCATCATGTGTACAGGACCTGAGCGGCAGCTTATGCAGTGGGGGTTTCATTAAAATCAAGTATAATGGCTGTCTTTTAAATTAATTCACCATGTGATCAGACCGCACCTAGTGAGATAAATATAACAACAATGATGTAAAATTCAGGTGGCATATTATGTATCAATTAAGATTTTACTTTCATGCTTAAAATAATCATTCTTAATATAGGCAAGCTGATAAGCGGTGTATCACGCATATTTGGCGTGGTCAAAGTTCATATGTTCGGTTCCATCCCTGCACATGCACATACCATTTTTTCAGGTGTCACTGAAATCATAGAAAACTAACAAATACAAAAATAGGATTAAAAAGCATTTACGCTTAAGAAACTGTCAAAAATTGCAATATAACAATTTATGACTATATGATGATCTATGCTTACTGTCATGGACTCAGGGCTAGGCGTCAAGGGTTCAGTGCTCGGGGTTCAAGGGGTAATAGAATCCAATTGCAGGAAAGCTCAAAGGCCAGAATAGCCTGTAGCTAAAGAAACGAGGACTGTACGCAAGAGACTCGATCCGGAATCACCGAGTGTAAAAGAAGTGAAAGCCAAAGCTAATTGATTGTTTTATAGATGAGAGAACGAGTGAAGAAAACAACTTATCCTCCACCAAATGCCTGGTTTTTATACAGTAATTCACTTGTGCCATAATACCTGCAAACTCCTGCTATCTTTGTACATCGCTTTTGCACGATTCTGTCGTTTCTCGTTCGAAACCTGATTTCATGCTCGTCGTGCCTTTAGCCTCTGTTCGAAACTTGATTTCATTCTCGTCATCCTTTAGCCTCCGTTCGAAACCTGATTTCATACTCGTCGTGCCTTTAGCCTGGGTTCGAAACCTGATTTCATTCTCGTTGTACTTTAGCCTCCGTTTGAAACCTGATTTCATTCTCGTTGTACTTTAGCCTCCGTTTGAAACCTGATTTCATTCTCGTCGTGCCTATTCTTTTATAATTACCACCGATCATCATTCCACCCTCGATCGTCACTCAACACAACCATGACGGTTGCTCTCCCTCTTCAACACCGAGTATCTACGAGGTTCACGACCCAGGCTTGCCAGATCGTTCAGCATGAAACTCGTCGATAGCGTTAAGACTGTCGATATTGATCGCAGGTTTCCAACTGTGTTTGTCGTAGCCCCTCCATTTCGCCAAATATTGTAACTGCCTTCGAAACAGCCTGGAATCATCTATTCATTCAACCTCGTACTCCTCTTCTCCATCTACTAATACTGATGGGGGTGGTTCTTGCTTTTGATACTGGAGAGGGTCTTGAGCGGCTTGCTGCTGCCGAGATATCGGTTGGACATTGTGGATGTGTTGCTGGTTGGGTAATTTGATTTGATAGGCCCAGGGACTGATAATTTCGGTAACTTCGTATGGTCCTATGCATTTCCAATTGAGTTTCTTGCTTGGTCGGGTTGTTTATATATTTCATGCGTGCAGCCAAACTTTATCGCCGGCTTCCAGCAATGTGCCGACTTTGCGGGACTTGTTGGCTTGTTCGGACTGTACGGCTTGGGCCCTTTTCATCTCGGCTCTGAGTTTGCTAAAAAGTTGTTCCATTCGTTGGGCCATCTGCTGGGCGTTGACTTTGCGAATATCGTTAGGATCTTTGATTGGATGTTGGCCGAAATTCATTCGTGGATGAAAGCCATAGTTGCCAAAGAACACGGAGCCATTAGTTGTCTCCGAGGTATGATTGTTAGCTGCGAATTCTGCCAATGGTGACTACCGAACCCAATCATCCTGTTGGTAATTAACAAAGTTTCGGAGATACTGTTCCATTACTGCATTGACTCTTTCAGTTTGGCCGTCAGTCTGGGGATGAAATACAGTTGACAATCTTCGCTCGAATCCCAATCTTTCGCAGATGTGTTTCCAGAATTCGGGAGTGAATTGCGGTACTCAATCAGACACTATTGTTTCGGGCAGTCCGTGCAGTCTGAACACTTCTTTGACATACATTTCTCCCAGCTTCTTTCCATCTACTTGATCCGTACAGGGTAAAAAATGTCGCATCTTCGTTAGGCGATCGACCACTACCCATACTGTCTTGAACCCTTCGCTTTCTGGCAGTCCGACTACGAAGTCCATACTGAAGTCCTTCCATAGGTGCTCTGGTATTTCTAACGGTCATAGGAAGCCATGAGTTTTTCCGTGGGTTGCCTTGCTCCGTTGGCAGGTGTGGCAGTTGCGTACATAGCAATCCATGTTCTTTCTGATCAGATTCCAGCAGGGATTGCGGCTTAGATTGTCATACGTTTTCGCTTGTCCTGGATGTCCTGCGACCGGGGAGTCATCGTATTCTTGGATCCACTTGAGCTTATCCTCGTCTGTCGGTTGAATTTGTATTTCAGAAACTTCCAGCGACTGGTCCTTATGTGTACATAGCCCTTCGCTACTGTCCTACGGGCAGTGCTGACATACAATTTTCATACAGTTCAATAACTCTTTGGAGCTTAAGGAGTCGCTATCCAGGTTGACTGTTTCCGCGAATGCCACTATTAACTCTTTGTGTACCCTCTCGTCGTGGTTTTCCGTTTTTAGCACGATTTGCTGGCTTTTTTCTGCCCCCCCCCTTCGGAGGAATGTCCCCTGGCATTCTTGTAAGTGCATCGGGTTTTTGACCTTGCTTTCCTGGCCAGTAAACTATCTTGAATTTAAACCTTGACAGAAATTCGGACCATCTGGTCTGCCTTCGATTTAACAGTTTCGATGTCATGAAGTACTCCAGGTTCTTGTGATTGGTAAGAATCTTAATCGGATGTGCTGAACCCTCGCATTTGGGTCTCCATTGTTCCAGGCTTTTGACTATCGTGCCTAATCCTTGGTTGTAAATTTTGTAATTTTCTTTGGCGGGTGAATATTTCTTGGAGAAGAATGCCACTGGGTGTAGCACTTCTGGATGGTCGTACTGAGAGAGGACTCCCACGGATATGTAACTTGAGGCATCAGTTTCGAGGTTTATCTCATTTTTATAATCGAAATGGGCTAACACTGGTGCCGTCGTAAAGACCCTTTTGAGTTCTGCGAACGCCATTTTTTGATCTGGTCCCCTGCAGATAGATACTAGCTTTTTCGTGAGTTTTGTTAGTGGTTGCACTACCTTGCTATAATTCCGTATGAACCGTCGATAAAAATTGGCAAAGCCTAAGAAGGCTTGGACTTCTTTAAGTTTATCTGGTGCTTCCCAGTTTTCAACTGCTTGAACTTTCTCTGGGTCCATTCTGATTCCGTTTACTCTAACGATTAATCCTAGGTATTTCACTTGTTCCTTATGAAACTCGCACTTCTCTGCTTTAAGGTTGAGGCCGGCTTCCTTGAGTGATGTCATAACCGCTCTAACGTGCTCTTTATGTTCCTTCGGGTTATCACTGTAAATAAGGATGTTGTTACGGTTGTGTCGAGTGAGGATCGAAGAAGGATTAAGGATCGATGAAGGATAAAAGGAATGTGCAGGAAAGCAGGAATTGTTAGAAGGAATCAGGTTTTCGTTGGAAGGAATCAGGTTTTGTTGGAAGGAATCAAGTTTATGTTGGTTGCGTTGTAAATATGGCGTGATGGTTATGGCATAGGTCGCGGGCTGAAAGGGGTGCGTATATAGTTGGGTGGAGTTAGGATGTATTTTGGAACAAGTGAGTAAAGGTGACGACAGTCGCGTTAGCTGTATATAAGGACGCTGGATTTGCGGAGGATAGGTTTGTTCTTTACTGGTTCTCTAGTCTACAAAACAATCAATAGCTTCGGCACCAACCTTTGTTCACTTCTGTGATTCCCGATTTCGAGTCTCTTGCTTGCTACACAGTACCCGCGATCACTGCAGCACCGCACCATATCTACGTCTTAGTTTGATTTTTATAACCCCTAGAACTCCGAGCCCTGAACCCTTGACAGAAGAACAAGTCTGAAATCGATTCTACCGGTTATAATTCAGTATATGTGCCGCTATTCTCATCGAAGCGGATGTTACTTTTGCCACAGACCTTGCAACTTCCTCTGCTCCGTGTTTAAATCAGTTGGAAACTTCGAGAACAAGCTCACAGTACACAGCTTTTGGAGACACTCCTGCGTTGTGTGTCTGTGGAAACATCGACGAGAAGGATCCACGCTGTTTTAAATGCCAGCATATGACAGCAACAAACCACAACAATCCAGAATCAATTTCTTCGACCTAGCTGGTCGAACTATCAACCTCTTCGAAAAAGAACCCTTGAACGCCTTTGATAGCATCGACGCTATCCTCAACGAACCAGAGGAACCCTTGGATGCATACTTCTGGGACGAACCACAAGCGGTATCTCCTTGGAATAACTACTGGACACAAGCAGCAAGCAATGGAGGAGGACTCCAAATTAACGATGCAGTATTCAAAAACTTTTGGACTAAGTGTTACGGTCTGCACGTCGATTGTCAAAATGACGAGCCATGCTACTGCGAACATAACTGCGGAGGAACACACACAACAATCGGCAGGGCAGCAGACGCTCAATTCACGAAATCAGAATCCACGATTAAGGCAATACAACAGAATACAGAAAGCGTAATCTCGTGGGCAGATTACAACGAGCGGAAGGCAAACAAGGGAAAGGGAGTAGATCAAGAGGTACACCCGGCCCCTCTACCAACCCCGCTGATCATCGTAACAACACCCAGCAAACACGAGGTGTTCTTCTGGTAGATGGTCAACCCATTTTTAGAAACAGAAATCGAAGCAGCAGCTCAACAAATCCAAGACAATATAGACGAAGTCAGAGACTGCTTAACAGAATCCCGCCTCCTTACAGCGGCCTCCCTACATCACCAAAAAGATGTCCGGAGAATCCTCAAGACCAACTCGCGATGTCACATTATCTGGAGCCTTACAGATGGAGCTGGAAATAGTGACAACGAAGAACACAGAAACCATGAACGAGATACAGCTCAGAGAGCACATTGGGGACATCAACAAAGGGCTCAAAGCAATGAGGCAACTACCCACAACCAGCAGGTTAAACGAATTGCTCAAGGAACAGCAATCTGTGAAGAATGCGGAAGTACGAATATCGGAGTTGGTGGCAGAACGAGAGAAAGTTGTCCAAGAAAGGGACAACTTGAAGCAAGAACTACTGCTTACACAACAAGCAGCGGCAACAACAGAAAACCGAAGGCATGCGAGCATGGGGATCTGGAAGAAGAGGTCCGGATCCTAAAACAGACATTGGAGGAAGTGAATCCAGACCTGGCGGAACTGAGAAAAGATCTGGAAGACGCTCAGGCTCAGATGGAGTTATTTAGGGACCTGGCGGAGGAAAATCGACAACAGGTAACCAGGATCCTGAAGTTGACAGAAGGCAGAAGGGGAGAAGCGGAGAAAGGACGGAAAGGGAGAGCGAGAGGAGAAGGTGAACGATATCACCAGCTTCTCAGGAGAAGACATGAAGAACTTCGAGGATGGAATGTGCAGTTGGCGTTGAAAATAGCCGGAAAACCGAAGGCATTCAGCAACGAACAGAAAAGATTGAGGTATGCAGTGGGATGTCTAAAAGGGGTGGCTCTGGCACAATTAATGCCACACTGCGACGAAATCTCAGGGGAAGTCAAGCTCAATACCCTGAAAGACCTACTTGACCTGCTGGATGTAGTATTCGGAGATCAAGACAGAGCGGCAACAGCGAAGAGGGAACTCGAGAAACTCAGACAACGAGACCGCGAATTCTCCCAGTACTACGCGGAATCCAAAGATACGTAGTAGACACAAATGGAACGAAGATGCACAGTTGGACGCACTACGAAAGGACTGTTCAACGAACTCAAGACTCCATACAACATATTGAGGAACCAGAAGCATGATCGAATTCGTTAAGATGGTGTCAAAAAGGGATTCACAGCTGAGGAGAAGAGCGCGGAAAAGAAATCTGGAAGGTGGGAAGGATATAAGAAGTCCGATACAACGACCAACACCACATCGCCCCAGACGCAGCACCTGCAGGATCAGTAGGTTACCACGGCCCAGCACCAATGGACCTCTCAGCAGTTAAGGAAAAAAGATTACACTGAGGAACGGAAGAGACGCAGGGAAGGAGGATTGTGTATGTACTATGGAGACAGCAGGCA